>QANX01000789.1:0-78738 GCA_003254975.1 Ochetophila trinervis | reverse complement strand
TTATATGCGGTTCATTAATTTTGTAAACATTGAACTTATTAATTGTGCTTTTCTTTTCGTTTTACAATGGTGTACTTAGAAACATCCAATTGCCTAGCTTAGAATGAGGTAGGCTTGGCCCAACTCAAACAATCAAGCAAGAAACGCAATGATCACAGTTTCCAATAGTTGTTGGGCTTATGATCCTCCCTAATATTTGGGCCCATTTTTAGAAAATATTTTTATAAAATTTGGAATTGTACAAAAATTTCGTATTTTAGTAATAATATTTGCAATTAAATGGCATAAGAATATAAAATCAATAATAACTTAGCAAAATATATAATTAAATAAAATGGTAATTGGTAGACATCTCTGATTCTCTATATAGAGATAATCAGATAATATATTCACAAAAAAATAAAATAATCAGATAATATATTTTATACAAATTTTTTTTGGAGGTGAATTCTAAATTTTTAAACAAACTGTCTGATTTAATTGGTGTCCAAACATAAATTTTGTTATTTACCAAGAAAGAAAAAAAAAAAGAATTTTTGTTTTCAAAAAAATAAAAAAATATCTAAAAAAAAATGAAAGTAAAAAAATACAGTAAAGAGTGATTATGATTCGCCGTCAAGCTCGATCCTCTTCTGGAACACAAGACGAACAACCCTAAAGCACCATTTGCATAATCTTGGAAAAGGATCAAATGCCAAAATGAGAGGAAGCATTGGAATCGGAAGAAAACTCCCGAATGCCACCGACATTTCCAATGCCGCCAAACAAACCATAATTCCTTTCTCCACTTTCTCTGGAAGTGGCGGAGGCGGTGGCGGTCGGGGCCGTGGACGCGGTGGCTCTCCGCCAACCGGTGGTCCCATACGATTCGGCGTTGATTCCGCACCGCGAGCTCCTGGCCAGCCCGAGTCCGACGAGTCCCAGCCCGACCCTTCCCCTTCCCCTTCAGCAATTGGACATGGCCGTGGCAAACCCATTGTTCCATCGTCCCCAGTCCTCCCCTCCTTCTCGTCCTTCGTTTCCTCGGCGGCCGGTCGCGGCCGGGTTCCGAGTCAACTCAGTGGACCCGTTTTCTTCAAAAGGGAAGATGGACCGGAATCGGCGCAGCCACCGAGGGCAGCGCCAACTGTCCGCGTATCGGACGGACAAGAGAGTAGTCTCCCGGAGAGTATCCGGTCGGTGTTGTCTGGTGCCGGAAGGGGAAAACCCATAGAGCAGCCGGTGGCGGAGATTCGAACCGGCGATGAGAACCGGCATATGCGACCGGCAAAGAAGGTCCCTGCTGCGGTGAGAGGCGGGACGGGGCAATCGAAGATGAGCCGCGATGAAGCGGTGAAGCATGCGGTGGGGATATTATCGAAGGGTGGGGGAGGCGGATATGGTGAGGGTGAGGAGTTGAGTGGAGGTGGAGATGGAGGTGGAGGAAGAGGCAGAGGGTTTAGAGGGAGAGGTGGGCGTGGGAGAGGAAGAGGAAGAGGCAGAGGGGATTGGAGACAGAGGGAGAGAGGGCAAAGGGGTCTTGGGGATTCTGAGGATGGTTATGGGGCTGGGTTGTTTCTTGGAGACAATGCTGATGGTGAGAAGTTGGCTCAGAGGCTTGGACCTGAGAGTATGTCCAAATTGGTCGAAGGGTTTGAGGAGTTGAGTGACAGTGTGCTGCCTTCGCCCTTGGATGATGCTTACCTTGATGCCTTGGACACGAATCTAGCGGTTTGAATTTCTTTGCAAATTTCCCTTTTTCATTAGTTTTTCAATATTTTGTTTGTTTGGTTACCAAACAAGTATAGAAAAGGAGCATTTTTTATTTATTTGTTATTATTGATCCCACAAATTTTAAGAAGTTGTTCTTAACCTGAGCACATTACTTAGCTTAAGTGAACTTGTTAATCAATCATCTTAGCTTAGCTGAACTGTCTGGCAAGATGAGATTGTTAGGACTGTAAATTTAAGTGAATTGAGTTTTAGGTGAATGGGATTGGTTCTTGTTTTTGGCTTCATTTTTAATTCTTTGGATTGCAGATTGAGTGTGAACCAGAGTACTTGATGGGGGAGTTTGATAGAAATCCAGATATTGATGAAATGCCGCCTATTCCTCTTCGGGAAGCACTTGAGAAGGTGAAGCCGTTTTTGATGGCATACGAGGGGATACAGAGTCAAGAGGAGTGGGAGGTAAAATTTGCTGCTCATGTTTTATGTTTTTTTCAGATTTTATTTATGTGCAATTCAACCCTGATGCGTTTTTAATTCATATCATATAGTGCAATGTTTAATTTCTGACATTAATAATTTAGATTTAGTGGCATCATAAATTTGTTCTACAACATCAAAAACGAATATTGGTATGCTTGTTTTTGGTTGTTCTCTTCATTGGTATACCTGAACTGTCAACCTTCTTTCATACGTAAGAACAGATGATACTTGCTTCAATCAATTCATTCTGGATTGTTGCATATTCTTTGTCTCTAATTCACTCTCAAATCATAGACAGTTACAGAGTGTCAAATCTGTCATGGGGTTCATAGAAGTCAAATAATGTCGATTACTCTTTTGGAAGAGTGTGATTATAGGTCCTTTGGGTTTTCCAAAATCTTTATATCCTTTATTTTAGAAAAATCTTCAAGTTGCAATTCCAGTCCGTATGAAGCTTTAACGTTCTGGCTTAAGAGTTTTCCAAATTTTGCTGAATAAGATGCTTTATTTATATTTTGAAGTCAAATAGGTGACAGTATATACATGAATGTTAGTAAAACATTCAAGTAATATGTGGGCAATTACTGCCTATATATTTGTTTGAAATTTGTTTTTCCCATTCTGAAAATTAGGGATACCTCCTCATGATGTAGTCTACTGTTGTTCGATAAGAGAGAAAGAAATGTTTGTGTTCGTGTCTCTGTGTTATGTTTTGAGTGTGCAGTTGTTTTTTATTTTCCATCTTATTTTCTGACCTTTTTCATTTTTTCTAGGAAATCATGAAAGAGACAATGGAAACTGTTCCATTGATGAAGGAGATTGTTGATTATTACAGTGGACCAGATAGAGTAACTGCAAAGCAACAGCAACAAGAATTAGAAAGAGTTGCAAAAACTCTTCCTGCAAGTGCCCCTGATTCTGTAAAGCAGTTTACTGAGCGTGCAATCCTATCTCTCCAGGTTAGTTAATTTGCAGACATTCCAAAATCTTACTTTTCTTCATGAAAAACGGTATCAAGTGATATCTCCTCATTGACTTCTACTTAGGTTAGTTGTATTCTTGTATAAATCTTACTGAAGTTCTTTGGGATGTCCTGTCTAATGCTGGCCACTTATGATTGTTTCAAGAGTGTTTATGGCATGTTTGGTTTCCAGGAATATGTAGAAAAGTGTGTAAATTTAAAGCAGTGGAAACTTCTGTGTGTTTGTGTTTGTTTGTTGGGTTTTTTTTTTTTTTAGGTGCTTAGCATTTCATTTCCAACCTCTCCAAAGAATAAACACATATCTCCTTACTGATTTGGAAGCCCTTTGATAGATGTGATAGGCTTAGGACAGCAAGCTGATGAGAAGAACAGGATCAATGTATCTCTTGATTTTTTTGATTGCTTGTTTTGCTTTCAAGTCTGCTAAGAAGATATATTGTTTGACTTGCAGAGCAACCCTGGCTGGGGATTTGACAAGAAATGCCAGTATATGGATAAGTTGGTGTGGAAGGTTTCCCAGCAGTACAAGTGAAGAAAAGGTCATTCAAAACTTCTAAGCTCTCAGTCTCAGACTCATTACAGTTTGGTTTTTATCCATGTTTGAGAGAGTGGAGATGCTTCATTGTTCTGAACTTTATCCAATCAATTTGAATGTGTTTCAGTTTTGCAATGTCATAGCATACATACACGAGAAGTGCACTGTATCTTTTAATAATTTTGGCAAATATTAATGCTTGCAGCAAGGGCATCTTTGTGCTTTTCTCGAGGGGCTAAGCTTGTTGAGGCTGCCATAATGATCCGGTGTAATTTTTGTATGGTTGACATTTAACATAATAATTCTTTTTGGAAGGATTTTTGTTGGTAAAAGCTTTCTCAATTTTGTAAACAGAACAACTGAGAAGAGGCTCTAGGCCTAGGAAATTAGAACTAGGTGGGGGAAGGATTTTGGTGAGGGTGAGATACGAGATTTGAGGCTCCTATTATATGATTAATATTTACAGAGTTTAAATTCCACTCAAGTTTTTCAAAATTGTACGGAATTTGATAAAAATGTATATTATATTGTGTTATAGTTTCTAATTATCTTTATAGTTAATTTGGTTATAGTGGCTTTGTTCCTTCTTAATAATAATATTAAACATGGTCGTAAAGAAAAGAACTGAGTAGTCAAGCAGAATTTCACCAAAAAAAAAAGAGTAGTCAAGCAGAAATTCAATGCACTTCTTTATGCTTTAAAAATTGTAAGTTTAGAACTGGTTTATGGATTGTTGCTCTTTTTCTCAGTTTTGAATCTATAGCATCAAGAAAGTGCATACATGAATATTTGTAGATTTTGTCCAGTGGTAAATGCCCCTGATTATGATAATTGCCTGATTTTGGATCTTAAAGAGCAGTGAGAAGGTTGTATTGCCAACTTGTTACATGCTTTTATTTTTTATTTTGTATTTTGTTTAATTATTTACTTTTGGAAACTTAAAAACAAAAATGGAGTTGGCAGCTGGTTTTGTTATTTGGTCTCAAAAGTTTAAGACTATTCGATATGGTTTCCATTCCAGTTTTTAGATTTTAGACTAATCTCTTCTGCCTCACTATCATCTTTTTTCTTGTCTTTCTACTCTAATACTCTCTCACATCTTCCTCAATATCAGCTTTTAAGTAATATGTTGTTTGATGTGCATTTGCAAATTAAAAATTGCCTATAAAGTTAAGTTGGTTTTTGGCATTTAGTGAACCTTGAAATTTGGTTCTTCACAATCCAAATGTATATTAGGCTTCAGACACATATGATACGAGTCATCATCTTGAAAGCCTAGTCCATTCCTGTCATCACTATCTTTAACCATTTCTTCTTCATTATCATTGTCTTCTTTCATTAATCAAGCCCACCATTTAGCTATGAAAACGATGAGAGCTCCAATAACTTAATTGGTAAATTGTAGGAAACACCCCACCCCACCCCACCCCACCCCAAAGACAAATTAGACAACATGACGATCATATATAAATATTATATGTTATAATATATAATAATTCTGCAACTCGCAACCTCAATTAATGTTATCCAATTTCACCAAAAAAAATTAATGTTATCCTATGTTACTCTTTTTTTTTTCTTCCAACAAATTCACGTAGTATCAAACAAGTACCCAATATTTTATAACTTATATTGTCGAACAAAAAAAAAAAATATCGCATATGGCAGACCACATGATAGTTCTGTTGTCTGATCTATCGTTAAAAAAAATGAAAAAGAGTGGCTTAGTCATATGTGACGTGCCCATGCGCATTGCCAGCAAAAACCATCTCGATAATTTTAGATATACATTGACCTTTGAATCTGTAGTCTGTAGATGCGTCCTCTACTTCCCATTAATTAATTGACTCTCAGTCTCTCAGTTTTGTTTTATTTTTGTTTTTAATTACTACCACGCTCAACAGTACTGCGTATTTTATTGGTGATTCGATTCCATTTTTAAATCTTCGTTATTGTCCAGTACAATTAATGACGGCCTTTCATTCAAAAAACAGAAATAAAAAGAACTAAAAAAGAAAAAAAACATTACCACTAATTGAATAGGGAATGAAAATTGAACGATGGGAATATATAGACACCAGAAAAATGCTTGGTTGGTTATTCTTTGCAGCAACTATGGAGGCCAGTTACATTCCATATATAAAATCCAACACACAGGGAAGGAAACCAAAGAGAATTAACTGTGTTCTCTGTTTATTAAGAAATGAGTAAGTAATGAATATGTACTTTAATTTTATTTATAATTAAAAAGACTTGGCCAAACAATTAATAGTATAGTCATAAATACTGAAAATAACGGGTTACAAAACAGAGAGGTTGGGTTGGTATATTTGGAAAATACAAACACAGTCAGAGTTGTGTGTCCACAATTGCACACTCAGAGCCACACCATGCATGACTCACCAATACCTCACACACACACTCTTATGTGGGAAGTTACAAACGGTGGGAGGGGCACAATTAATTTTTATCAACTGACTAAACCCATTTAAATGAGATAGATAAACTCTACGAAGATTTATTAAGTTTTTTTTGAAGAAGATCAATTTTAAATCTATTAAAAATTCACTGATGTGTTCAATAATACAACTGCATCATTCTCTCTCACTTACATAGAAAAATGAGCCTATTAACGTTGGTAATGCAGAAATGAGATTTGATCAGAAGTTAGATGTAGCTTACTTAACTATGCAAATTGGATACATGTCTCTCTGCACTGCATTCTAAAAGATTCCTCGGAACAACCGACTCTCTCAAAACGAACTCAGTACATATGGACGGTCATACATCATCATCCATCCATATAACTGGCAAATGGATGAGGTGGCAGCTGCACTAATTAATTTACAAAATTATTATTCTCAGAAATGGCTGCGGCTCTGTGCTCTTCCTCATCCATTGTATCTGAAATTGGTTTTCCTCTGGTCTCCGGCAAAAAGATGACGAACAGTCCGGAAAAGCCAATGACCAATCCAAACACTCCATAAGACAGAAAGTGATTCCCTCCCCTTCCCGCCGCCGCCAGCAGAGGACTGAAAACTCCTCCGAACACCATCGCTTGCCTCACCATCGATATCGCCGAGTTCCTGACGCTCGTCGGGAAGAGCTCCAGCGTGAATATGAGCAGTATATTGAAAGCAGTGCAGGCAGCGAAGAAGGACACGAGCTCCAGTCCCATCTGCATCCAATAGCCGACAATATTCAGCACCGAAACCACGCTGCACACCCCGCTTACAGCTGTCAGCACCACAATTCCTGTTCTCCTGTTGGTCTTCCCAATCATCAAGAGAGTCAGCAGAGACGCCGGAAGCTCCGACAAGGCATTGAAAGCCACGCTCAGGTAGAGATTGAACGCCATGTTCCCCAGGCTCAGCGGCATTCCGTAGTACACCAGTCCGATCCCGCACCCCGTCCCCATCACCATCGTCAGCCTCCGGAATGCCCACGTCTTCTCCACCATGATCTTTATTGTGGAGTAGAGGTCCACGTTCCACCTTTCTTCTTCCAGCTGGCACACTCTGGAGAAGCTCATCGCCCTGAGATTGATACTGTTGGACGGCGGAGATATGCTCTTGAGCGTTGCTATTGCCTCCTCTCTGCGTCCCTTCACGAACAGCCATCTCGGAGATTCTCGGACCCACAGGTGCACTGCCGCGCTGTACAGGATCGCCGGGATGGAAGTCCAGAGGTACAGATTCCTCCACGAACGTCCTTCGTTGAGGAAAGCCATGGCTGGCAGCGACAGAAACCCTAGCGTGAAGCACAAGAATCCGATGACTCCCACCTGTCCCCTCCACCTCTTCCCCACCAGCTCCGTCGACAGCACCAGAGCGCACGTTCCGATGGTGGAGCGGCCGAATCCGGCGGCGAATCGGAGAGCGGAGTACATCCAGATGTTGGCGGAGAAAGCGGCGGAGAGAGCTGAGACTGACATCGCGAGGGATCCGAGAACTAGCGTGTTCTTGCGGCCGAGGGAGGAGTCGGCGAGAGCTGCGAGAGCGAGTCCGCCGACGAGGCAGCCGACGAAGAAGGAGGACTCCGGCAGGCCTGTGATGAAGGAGCCGGCGCACTGGAGGCCCCACTCGGAGATGATGGAGGCGTGGAGAGGAAAATCCCACGTCCACGAGTCTTGCGGAAGAAGGCAGACATCGCTGGAAAATGAAGAAGAAGAGGCGTTGATGGTGTCCGTAAAGTGCCAGGATGGGTGAGCATCTGTGAAGACGCTGAGGAATGTTTGCTGCGCATCGAACACCCAAGCAAGCGATACTAAGATGGCTTGGAGTAACTGGGCCCACCCGAAATCTCCAATCCACGTCTCTATCGTAGAGTCAAGGGATGGGATTGGAAGGTTAAGATTGGAATTTGATTTTTCATCTTCTGAAAGCAGAGGATCAGCACTGGAATCGCCCATCAATACGAGATTGATTGAGAGACTGCTGCTGCTGCTGAACTAGAGGACTGCTTGCTCGTAAAATATGCTTTGCTTACTTTTATAGGGATATTCTTTCGGCATTTCACACCCTATCTCTGTCTTATATATCTAAGAAAACAACATTATTATTTTATTCATTTGTATTCAATTTTTTTTAATTATTATTTGAATGTTCGTTTACGAACCATGTTTTTATCTTTCTACAATTGTATAATTAAAATTAAAAGTTGGATAATTATTGCCACGACAGCTAAAGTACTATCCCATCATATAAAAAAGGAGACTTCTAGAGGTTTTATGAAACTTTAATATTGATGTATTATATTTAAATGAGATGCCATCATTTTTAACATTTTTCATCTAATCATTAATTATTTATTTATTAAAAATGAAATAAACGTCGACGGTATATAATACCTTAGTCTCTTACAAAAGACAGACATCATTCGACTTTTCTACTCTCGCTCCTAATTATTAATTTCCTATATTTAATTTCCAACTGCCTGCATGAGAAATATAACTTTTACATAAATTAAAAATATAATGTGTGACAGATATTAAGTTAAAGAATTTTCAAAACACCGAGTTAACAATGATAAAACTCATAATTTTAAATTAATAATAATAAAACTCATATATATATACTATGTGCTGGACAAGAGATGTTTTTGATGACGCTATTTAAAAAAAAAAAAAAAAAAGACGTCGTTTTAATTGTTATCACTTTTAAGGATGCTTATAAGGTCACACAAGACAACTAATCTAAAACCACTCGCTGTTTTGAAAGAAACTATGTAAAACAAAATATCAAATCGTAGATCGGAAACTATAAGCAAGCACATAATAAATTTGTGGATATATATAAGATGATATTTCTTCAATTATTCAATTGTCAGTGATCATCATGAAACCATTTAATCAAAACCTCTTTAGATTAATATGAAACATGAAAGGGGTCCCTTGCTAGCTGGCTGCAAGGCTTTGAGCTCACTCTTAGCCAGAAAACCAGTGTACATGTTTGAGCGTAATTGTTGATGAGAGTTAAAAGTTAAAAATCTAGATTAATTTTATTAATTACTTTTGGTTTAGATCTCTAAACACTTTTTGATTTCTTAGTTTTTGTTAAACAGTTAAATTCAAGAATCAATTTCAAATTATTAATCAGAGAGTTATAATAGTGATCGCCTATAGTTTAGGAAGTTGAAATCTTCCTTTCCACTGTATCAAGAGTTACATATTGTTGCTTTCAATTGATAATTGAATAATGCAAGGAACGATATAATTCGATAAATTTTCGTAACTTATAACTTGAACCTGCATTGTTTACTAACAATGAAACCTAATATTAGGCAGCAAGCAGTTTGAGGTGTTAAAAAGATAAAACCCTCTACAGATTTGAGTGATCAGTCTTGCTGTTTCAAATGCCCTTTCATGATTCAAGTGTTGAGTGGCAGTCAAATGATCAACAAGTCCTCCACACTGATGCCAAAAAAAAAATGCCAGTGGACCAAGTCTTGCTAATTTATGGTAATCCCATTGGTTTTCCCCCCTCAGGACGAAATCAATGTTGGATGTTTGGATGTGAGAAATGTTGACCACAACTTTGCTAACATTTTCAGGGATAGTGATGGCACAGAACCCAGAGGAATGCTCTGTACTCAAATTCTATTATTTTGAGGCTCCGAGTATTTGAAACTGATCTTCATAGCTTTGTTCATCTTCACTGCATCCCAACTCTGGAACAAACTTTAGATTTATTGCAACCAGATCTTTCATGTTTGTTAAGGCTACTTCATCAATATCCCTCAAAATTTTCTTCAAATTTATAGAATTTTTATCATAAAAATTGATGTAGAAAACAAGTTAACTAAACAATTAACCCAGTTAACAATCCAAATCGACACGACTTGAAAGTAAAAGGGAGGCTGTATTCATTAAACGAGCTGATAAACAAAGCTCAACGTCTGCAACAATGGTGAGGAAAAACAACTTAATGCCTCGTGAGGAAGACAAAGTTGGCTTTTAAACAATCCGAAAACAGTAAAACGATGCCGTATAACATAATGGCTTTGCCAAGTGGGCGAACTAAAGACAAAATCAGTTAAATGACGAAAAGACTAAAAGGTCTTTGAAACTGATACAAAATTAAGGGCAAATAAGTAATCTTCTAATTTAAAAATAGTAACTGTAACAAAACTCAATTCCCTGAGCAGTTTCCTTTGTCTCATTCCTCGTGGAATCCTTCGTGCAGCGCATCAATCCCTTCATCCTTCAAAGAGCTTGCCCCAAGTGATTCCTGAAGAACAGTAGCATCATCGGAGGGAATGTAGGGACTAAGATCAGCAACATTGAAAACGGGGAAAATTTTATGTCTCCAGGGAGATCAAATAGATAGGCATTCGGCCCCAAGGATTTCTGGATTCAGAATGGTCCAAGCTTTTTCAATTTGAGTTTATGATAGGTGCCTGCTGGGAATCGTTCTTTCCTCAGAAAAATCATGACCAAATCATCTTCATGGTAAGTCTTCTCTCTTCTATGTCTGTCTGCTGCTGATTTGTAAAGCTGATTAGATGCTTCAATTGTTGCTTTAATTTCATTGTAGAACTGCAAGTAATTGTCAACAAATGTAGTTGCACCCTTGTGATTGAACCCTGGAATAGACACTAGATCAACTGTAGCATTCGGGCTCTTTGTATACACAATAGAGAAAGGGGTAAGGCCTGTAGATCGATTAACCATATTGTTGTATGCAAATTTTTCTTGAGGGAGCACTGAATCCCATTGTTTAGGCTTGTCACTGGCCAAACATCTGAGCATGTTACCAAGTGTACGGTTAACAACTTTCCTTTTTGTCATTGGGAGACCAAGGATGAAATCCATGGATAAATCCTCCTAAATCGTGTTAGGAACAGGCAGGGGAATATACAATCCTGTATTGTGAGTGTGCCCCTTAGCTCGCTAACAAGTGCCACATTGCTTAATGAACTGGATAATGTCGGTTTTCATTCGAGGCCAATAGAATCTGCTCACAATAGATAATGTAGTTTTATCTTGACCAAGATGAGCTGCTAATCCACCTGAGTCTAAGTCTTGCATAATAAATTCTATGAGAGAAGTTATGGACACACAAAGTTGGTTTCCTTTGAAAAGGTAACCATCCATGATATGGTAGTCATCAACCTTGTTTTTAAGGAGACATTGATCCCAGGTAGCAGAGAAGTCAATATCAGTAGAGTAGAGGTCCTTCAAATGTTCAAATTCTTTGAGATTGAACTGTAAGATTGTCAACAAGGTATATTTTCAACTCAAAGCATCAGCCACTGTATTAGACTTACCTGATTTGTGATGGAAGGAGTAGTGGAACTTCTGTAGGAATTCTACCTACCTTGCATGTAGATCATTGATAGATCATAATTTATTTATGTTTTATATACCTTGATACTTAAATTAAGCATGTTTTATTCATTTAAAATAGATTAATATATGTTTTTCTATATTTTAGGTGATTTTGACATCAAGGAAGAGAATTTGAAGAAAAAGGGCAAAACTGTAATTAAAAGAATGCAGACAGTTTAGCCAGGCTCTAACCCAGGCGCCTGCCCAGGCGCCTGGCCGGTGGTTTCTGCTGCTGCGAAGCAGCGAGACAGAGCAGCTCAGGCGCTTGCCCAGGCGCGCAACCCAGGCGCCTGGGCTGGCGCGATTTTGGTCCGTTTACACGCGTTTTTGGGTGTTTTGTAGCCCTAGGTTTTTAGTTTAAATAGGTTTAAGTTATCTTGTAATAGAGGAGCCGTTTTTAGAGCAAAAAGAACAAAGAAAAGAGATTTCTAACAATTATGAGTAGCTAAATCTCTCTCTTGGGAAAGAGTATTGTTCATTGCTAAAGTATAAGGTGTGAGACATTGTTTATAAGTTTTAATTCAATTATAATTATTCAATTTGTGTTCTTCCAATTTATTTGTTTATTATTCAATTCTCTTTGATTATAATTTGGATCCGTTATAATTATTTGTGGATTGGGTATTTGCTAATTAGGAATTCAATCGTATTGAATGTTCTATGTTTAGTAGCACTTTGATTTTAATAATTGCATGCTAAGCTTTTGTTAATTTCTTAGGAGAATGCATAATAGATTAAAGTTTTACAACGTTTGTAGGACTTGTTTATTGTTGGTTGCTATTGTTCTTAATGCTGTTCTGATTTAATTTAGATCACGTTGGTTTAGATATTTCAGAATTAGGATTAATTTACGATCGTATCTGAATTAATTAATTGTGAGAGTTAGAATAAAATTGGCCGTGCTATTTTATTCAATCCAACATTGAATGATTATTTTTGGATATATTTTTGTCTGTGATCACCTGTTCTTTAGCAATTGAAGATACTCTGACCCAAGGTTTTCTCCTATTGTTATTTTCGGTATTTATTAAATTGTTTTCTTTAATAATTGAACTTTCCCACATAAAATCCCCCTTTTGTCTTTTTAATTTTACTTTAATTGGAATAGATTGAGTTTGATTATCAGTCTCTGTGGAATCGACCTGAACTTACCGCTACTGCTGTAGTGTTTGAATTCAGTAATTAATTTTGGTGTTTACGACACGCATCATGTGTTACCTGTCTATCAAATTGCCAGGGTTTCCCCAGAAAGAGGTGACAAGCATCCATATGTATTACATCACAAGTTATAGAGTCAATATTATTGTTGCCAATGGAAAATTATACCTGGCATTGCTCTTGACTTTAGTGTCAATTCTCTTTTTAATCCAGCCAATTTTGTAGGGTTGAGGATGTGGAGTAGTCTGGATTTGTTAAGCTTTAACCAAATGTTGGGAGACCACATTAGCATTTCTGCCACTGTCAACTATGACTTCACAGACTTTCTCTTTGATTGTGCACCTTGTTTTGAAAATAGATTGTCTCTTCTTCATAATTGAATTCTTCCACCTCCTCATTAATGTGTAAAACTCAACTTTGTGGGCACTCATTGGACCTGTGGCCCTGTTGGTTACACCTGAAACACTTGAGTGGGAAAGGTCTGGAATAGAGGTTTTGGTTTGGTTTAGGGAATGGCATTGGTTGTTTGCCAAAAGTCCGGGATGGGTTGTCTAGAGGCGGTTTAGAAGGAGGTTGCATAGCTAGGGTTGGGTTAGTAGCAGGGTTGATGGTTGGCATAGAGGAACTGGGATTGTGCTTGGATTTATCTTAATAGGGGTTTGGTTTCCACCTTTGGAAAGGCTGTCTGGAATGTGGAAAGGGTTTATAAAGTTGCTTCTCCACTCGAGAGGCCATGTTGACAGCTGCATTCAAATTCCAAATGGGGCTGAGTTCAAGTTTTTCCTGGATAGGGGTTGAAAGGCCATGGATGTATCGAGCCACTTGCTGTCTTTCAGTTTCCTGCAAGTTGTTTCTAGAGCTGAGTCTGTAGAATTCATCTGTGTAGTCATTCAGAGTTCTGCCCTTTTGCCGACAACCATGGTACTGTTGATACAACACCTGGTCATAATCATCTGGTAAGAACCTGGCCTTGAGTAGTTGCTTCATACTATGCCAAGTTCGAACGAGTTCTTTACCCTCTTTTCGACGGTCTAACTGATACTGTTCCCACCAGGCTGAAGCTCCACCACGAAGCTTATATGCCACAAGTTTCACTTGTTGTGCCTCAGTGATGTTCATGTAATCGAAGAAGTTATCTACACTATGAATCCAATCCAAGAAGTCTTCGATGTGCAAGTGACCATCAAAGCTAGGTAAGTCAATTTTGAACTTGTAGTCAGTAGATTCAGGGTGTCGATGATACCTATTTGGTTGACCAAATGGAGGAGGGTTGAATCGACGTCGAGTCTCTTCGAACAAAGACGCTTCAATTTCATCATCAGAGTCGATGATGTCGGGTCCCTATTGTCTTTTTGAAAAATTTGGTAGAGGTCTATGAAAGGGGAGGGGGGAGGACAAATTAGCTTGATCTTGTGGTTCCGAGCGGGTTTGTAACAATTGAGAATTGTGTTGTGGAGTTCGAATAGTAGCTGGGAGTGGTCGAGCAAATTCTCGATCCTTGCTTCCAGTTGGGTGGTGAGTAGCTGGAGGTATGTAAGTTGGATTTAGTAAGGATTGACGAATCTTAAGCGTGAGATTGTCAATTTTCTGCTCTACACCTCGTATAGCTGCCCAGATGTTTTTCATATTAGGATCTTCACTGTGGATTCGACTGCTTCCTTCATTGGAGTTGGCCATAGCATAAACACGGCAATCTCCGAGCTCTGATATCAATTGATATAAAAAAACAAGTTAACTAAACAATTAACCCAGTTAACAATCCAAATCGACATGACTTGAAAGTAAAAGGGATGTTGTATTCATTAAACGAGCTGATAAACGAAGCTCAACGTCTGCAACAATGGCGAGGAAAAACAACTTAATGCCTTGTGAAGAAGACGAAGTTGGCTTTTAAACAATTCGAAAACAGTAAAACGATGCCGTATAGCATAATGGCTTTGCCACGTGGGCGAACTAAAGACAAAATCAGTTAAATGACGAAAAAATTAAAAGGTCTTTGAAACGGATACAAAATTAAAGGCAAATAAGTAATCTTCTAATTTAAAAATAGTAACGGTAACAAAACTCATTTCCCTGAGCAGTTGCCTTCGTCTCCTTCCTCGTGGAATCCTCTGTGCAGTGCATCAAAAACCCTTTGAAATTGATGCTTTATTAGTCTACCAATTCCTTTTGGCAATCTTTTTTTTTTTTTTTTTGGTAAAGCCAATTCCTTTTGGCAGTACTATTAGTTCAAAGCAACTTAATGTAAAGGTGTCTCAAATTCACTAGTTTTCCCATCCCTTTTGGCAGACTTTCAAG
Source organism: Ochetophila trinervis (assembly GCA_003254975.1). Classification (NCBI taxonomy): domain Eukaryota; kingdom Viridiplantae; phylum Streptophyta; class Magnoliopsida; order Rosales; family Rhamnaceae; genus Ochetophila; species Ochetophila trinervis. The sequence goes on along the minus strand of QANX01000789.1, from coordinate 63,747 downwards.
TTGGAAGTATTATACAATCTTAAAGTTTGTAGATTACATAAATGACATAATTTTGCCAGGCAATCTTGTCAAATTGTAACTATAAGATAAATTGATATATCTCAAATGTAACTGACCAACCTGTTTTGAAAGCTTTGAAAATCGGCATCTGCTTAAATTTATTGTTTGAACATATGCAAAAAAAAAAAAAAAAGGTAGGTTTAAAGAACTTTGTGCCACAACCTAATCCAGTATTTGAACAGATTATGAAAAGGGGAAGCAAATTATTTTGATCAAAAATTGACAGAGGAAAGTTTGTGCCCCAATTTTCTGTCAATTGAAGGATATCACGTGACGGACTTTTTCAACACTAAGAGACTCTGTTTTCTCCTTATTGGCTTGCGTGTAAATGCATTCATTTCATGTAAAAATTGGGCAAAGTAATGAAATATGTTCTGCATTTTGCATGTTACAGTGTTGCCATCAGCATCTTTCTCAGAACCTTGGAAGAAAGATAACATGGTTAGAAATTTTTCGACTGCTAAATAAATATAACAATGCGATCGATATCCACATTTCAATCAAGTTATCTTTATCAATCTCACGATCTTTGGTAAATAAAAAAGAAAAAGTAGAAGCGACATTTTTCCAGAGGATACAACTCATATGCAATAAACTTCCTTTTTAGCCTCCTTCAAACACATCAAACTTCCTCAAGCCTTTGCTTCTGCAACTTCACTTTTTCTTGTTGTTATCAAGTTTAATACTTCCTCCAGCACCATATTGAAGCGGCTGCAGTAATTGTTCCCACTTTTCTGAATCGTCGCTCCATACATGTAGGACACAAACAAGTGGAGCGTAACGGAAATAAATAAATACGTACATACATACATTCTTCTTCTTCTTTTTGTTTGAAGCAACATCAGCTTTTCGATGACGATCGCCTTCTTCAACTTGAACCTGTTTGTGGATTTTAGAAATGAAGGAATTTGAGTGCTCCACTTGTCCAACACAATAGCAATGTGGTAAGATTAGCATGATGGAGGTGTTTGTTTCCTGCAGCCTAGCTCCAGCACAAATTGTATAGCTTGGAGCTTGGTTTTGAGACTGGAAACATGTTAGGCAGAAGTCTCAGCTCTTCATATTGGAAAGCAGATAAAGGTGTAGAGAAATCAGAGCTTCCGCTACAATCATCGATCTAAGTCAAAGCTCATTGAATGAAGGCACGTAGGAGAGAAACAGAGAGTTGAGTAGCCAGCGAAGTAGTTTTTATTCATGTACTATGTAATTAATTTATAAAAGCCTAAAACTATAAAAAGGTATTACCCTTTTAGTTTTAGGCTTTTATAATATTGAATTCGATGTATGCATTTAAATTCTTCATTAAATGGTATGGAACAAAGGAAAAGGGACACGGCATGTGGGGTAACTTAGTACCAGTTAGATGATATATTTTTTCCCAGAAACAGAACTCAATTCCAACTCATGTTTGGTGCTTTTTCTCAAATAAAGCGTCGCGCTCCTCCAAATTGGCCAAACCATGGCAATGTTGAGCTCGAAGACTTGCAGGTCAGGTATCGTCCCTTGTTCTTAAAGGCATTAATTTGAGCATTCGGGGAGGAGAGAAGATTGGCGTTGTTGGTCGAACAGGAAGTGGGAAATCAGCTTTAATACAAGTATTCTTTAGGCTAGTGGAACCTTCAGGAGGGAGAATTATCATTGATGGCATCGATATAACCATGCTAGGGGAGCTAAGGTCTCGATTTGGTATCATTCCTCAAGAACCAGTTATTTTTGAAGGAACCGTGAGGAGCAACATTGATCCAATTGGAACACATTCCGATGAAGAGATATGGAAGAGCCTGGAACGATGCCAACTTAAAGATGTGGTGGCCACCAAGCCCGAAAAGCTCAATGCATTAGTGACTAATAACGGAGAAAATTGGAGTGTGGGACAAAGACAGCTTCTTTGTCTTGGAAGAGTAATGCTAAAACGCAGCAGGCTCTTGTTTATGGATGAAGCTACTGCTTCTGTTGATTCACAGACCGATGCTGTTATACAAAAGATCATCCGAGAGGACTTTGCTACTTGCACAATTATCAGCATTGCTCACAGAATTCCTACTGTTATGGACTGTGATCGAGTTTTAGTTATCGATGCAGGACGAGCAAAAAACTCGATGCACCGTCGCGGTTGCTCGAGAGGCCATCCTTGTTCGGGGCACTAGTTCAGAACTATAAATCACAACCAAAATGATGTTCGGTTTTATTGCTGCTGATTGACAGGCAAAATTTTCAATCTTCCGGAAAATAATTACCAAGATTGGTTATGGCATAACACTCCATGTTATGGAGATGAAAATAATCTTCTCAATTTTCCAACGAGAAAGGGAATAACTATCTCAAGCTTGTACGATGAACTTTTTCTTTTTACAAAGTCGGCCTACCATAACTAATTTCTACTCTGTTGACTTTTTTTTTTTTTTTTTGATAATTATTGTGACTTGAGTTAAAAAGAAACCACTCGTATTAATAGCAGTCTTAATTTAACACAAATTTATAAGATCCTTTTTCTATTCTTAGTTGCATTTTGAAATTATTTTTCTTGATTATGTCTGCAATAAAAGTGTTAATATATTTTTGTACCAAAAAAAAAAGAAAAAAAAAAGAAAAATTGATAAACAAAAGCCAATTTCGAAGCTACGACTACGCGTGTCTATATATAGATTAAGAGTGTATTGAGCCTAAAATTCAATCTATTCAATTACTAGAGACGTACTAGTTTCTTGGCCAACAAGATTAATTAAGGCTCTTTGTTAACATATTTAATTTTTATTTTTAGTTTTTGATTTTTAGCTTTTGTTTATAGTTTATAATTTATAGTTCATGGTTTATAGTTTTTGTTTTTGGTTTATGTTTTTGCTAAAATGCAAAAAATAAAAAACAACACCTATTTTTGATTTTTTTTTATGGAAAAAAAAAATTGTTGGTCATCATTTTTTTTTTTTTTAACTTTACAAATAAATTTAAACAAATTCATATTCGATTAATGTCAAACACTGAATCTTAGTCTGACCGTGCTGTCCTGGGTTCCGGCCTTGACCGGGCTCTCTTGGGTACCGGCCTGACTGGGTAGTGACGGGTACCGGGAGGTCCTAGGTTCCATCTGCTACTAGGTGGCCTGGGTTTCAGCCCTGACCGGGCGGTCCCGGGTTCCGGCCCTGATCGTGCGGTCCTGGCCTCTGACCCCAACCAAGTTGTCTTGTATTCTGGCTCTGACTGGGCTGTCCCAGACCGAAGGGTCAGGCAATCTCAGGTTCTAGTTAGCCACAAGAGCTAACTATGCCTACGTGTGTCTATATATAGATTAAGAGTGTATTGAGCCTAAAATTCAATCTATTCAAATACTAGGGACGTACTAGTTTCTTGCCAACAAGATTAATTAAGGTCTGTTTGTTGACACATTTAATTTTAGTTTTTAATTGTTAATTTTTGTTTTTGGTTTATAATTTATAGTTCATGGTTTATAGTTTTTGATTTTGTTTATGGTTTATAGTTTTTGATTTTGGTTTATAGTTCATGATTTTGATTTTGGTAAATGGAAAACAACAACCTTTTTTTTTTTAATGGAAGAAAAATTATTTTTGGTAACCATTTTTTTTTATTAATTTTTTATTTTTTTTAAAACTTTATAATTAAATTTAAACAAATTCATATTCGATTAATGTCGAACACTGAATCCTGATCCGACCGGGCTATCCCGGGTTCCGGTCTAGACCGGACAGTCCCTGGTTCCAGCCTAGACTGGGCTGTCATGGGTCCTAGCTCGACCGGGTGGTCCCTGATTCCGGCCCCTACCAGACTCTCTTAGGTATCGGCTTGACCAGGCAGTGACGAGTACCGGCTCCTACCGGGAGGTCTTAGGTTCCATCCCCTATCGGGTGGCCTGGGTATCGGTCTCAACCGTGCGGTCCTGGATTCTAGCCTCGACCTGGCAGTCATGGCTTCGGGCCCCTACCAGGCGGTCTTGGCCTCCGACCCTGACCTAGCTGTTTTGGATTCCAGCTCCGATCGAGTTGTCCCAGTTTTTGGCCCGGACAGGGGGGTCAGGGAGTCTCGGGTTCCAGCAGACCAGGCGATCTCAGGTACCAGCCTCGATCGTGCAGTCCCGTGCTTTGGCCTCAACCGGGCAATCCTGAGCTCGGGCATCGACTGGGTAATCTTAAGCTCCGGAGCTAACCGGGTGGTCCCAGGTTCTGGTCCTGTTCAAGCAATTCATGATCTTGGGCACATCTGGAAGGTGCCAGTATGGGCGATCTCAGTTTCAAGTCTTATTCGAGTTATTTTGTATCCTGGCATTATCAATGACAAAAAAAAAAAAAGAAAAAAAAAACTGAAAGTGAAAATAACTTTTTAACATTTTTTTCTTTTTTAAAGAAAAGTAAAAATGGTTTTTTATTTAAAAAAAAATGAAAATGGTTATCAAACACATTTTCATTTTTGGTTTTTAAAAAATTCAAAACAAAAAATGAATGGGTTATCAAACGACACCTAAGTTGTTTGCATGGTTTACTTTGTCCCAAGTGATTAAGAATTATTATTATCATTTGGAATTGGAACTATGTACTTTATGCGTGTCGTAAACACCAAAATTATAATACTCAATCTACCAATACTATAGTAGTGGCAAGTCCAAATCTAATCCACAAAGACTGTGTTGAATTCCAATTTAAATTCTATCTCAGTAAAATACTGAACTAAAATTATAAAAATGGAGAGTTTTTGATTGCTTGCAAAAGAATCTAAATCAAATCAAAACTAGTAAATACTGAAAATGAATCAATGAGAAAAACTCTTGAGATTAAAATAATTCATAAGAGTAGTAAACAATTGATCATAGACATAAAAATTATAATTCTTCATTCAGTTTAGCATAAATAATTGGCACAACCTAATTATTCTATATTTCTCACTCAAATAAACTAATCTAGATACGATCATGAATTAATTATAAATTCTGAAATTAAATCTAGAATCAACGTGACATGAAATTATCTTAGAAAATAATCAAGAACAAGAGAATAGCCAAATAAAGACAAACTCTACAAACGTTGCAAAATTTTTAATCTAATTTATATTTTTCATAGACAATTAACATAAATTTAGATCATAACCATTAAAGTTTATTTGCTACTAATTATTGAAAACCCAATACGATTGATAATCCAATTTAGCAATAATCTAATCTCACATAAAAATAACGGTACCAAATTATAATTATAAAAAATTAAAAATATAAACGACAAACATAGAAGAACAGAAACTGAATGATTAAATTAGATTGAAATAAAAATAAGTTTCACAATTGCATAACTAGTTTAGAATTATTTCTATCCAAGAAAATAAGTTTAGAAGCACATATTTGAGAAAAAAAAAAAACTCAATTCTAATGATAAAATTACTCTAGAAGTCGGTTATTTCATTTACAACAATAATAAAACATATTTATACTAAAACCTAAGGTTAAAATTGACAAAAACCCACATAAACGACCAAATTTGCGCCCAGTCAGGCGGCTGGCCAGGCGCATGGGCATGCACCTAGGCTACATTGCCTTGCTGCCAATGTCCAGCTTAATTATGAGTTTGTCATTATTTTTTCATTTATATGTTTAATTATGGTTTTGTCATTGTTTTTTTATTTTTAATTTTTTTAGGCTCAAATTCACATAAAACATAAAAAAATATAAATTAATCAATTTTAAATGAATAAAATATGCTCAATATTAAAATACATAAAATATATAAATATTGCATCCCATCATTACTCGCACAAGCCAACACCGAATTATTAATGAAAATAAATAGTTAATTAATTCCAACATTGATGACATTAATTTGCACCAACACAATGCATATTTCACTAGTTCCATTTATATACTACTGTGCTACCTCACTCGTGTACTTCTCATAAATTAATTAAACAAAATATTATTTTCAACAGCATGGCATAATTTTCTTGACCGCTTTTAATTAACAATTATGTTAGAATTATGTAAATGTTTATTAAATTTATTTATCCAATAATATGGAATAATGAAGTGGTAATTTTTAATTGATTTAAATTTTTATTCACTAAAGCATTTAAAACTCTACTTAGCATATATGAAAATGCTAAACATCATCATTTAATAAATGTTTTTGGTAAAAATTCAGATGCCTGTAACATTGCTGTTTAATTAATTTGTACACATCGTATTCTGTTTTGGCTTTTTCTATAGAAAATTTGGGGAAGCGCTTGCCAAGTGCCAACTCATTTGAGAAACACGTACACGTCAGTAGCCAGCACACAGTGACTCAATTACACATCGTCTAGCTAACAAAGCCAGCAACTACAAGCGTCCTCATCTTCAGATAGTGGACCCAGGCTGCCTGCTGATGTGGATTTGAGTCATTGTGTTCTTACCTTGCTGATACTGTCTTTTTCGTAAAACGACTTGTCAGATTCTTATCGGCTTGTCACGTGGTAGGCCTACCCTTTTCTCAATAATTTTGACTTTTTTGGTAAATTAGATGTGACATACGATATTGCGATATGGCAGTGTATATTTAGATTATTACAATATTATATGGACTGGAACTTCCAGATTACTATTTGCAAAGAACTATCATCCACATCGGCTCCAATTTGGAAGATGGCATTACCATTTAAGTCACCTCAATAAAGAGCTTTTTTAAATCATCAAGAAAATAATTAAAAAACATTTGTTTTATTATCTAGAAAACAATTAAAGAAAATAAAATAAAAAGTCATTAGGGGAAGTCAATTTCCGTTCTTTATAGCATTAGTCGGAATTTGTTGCCCGATGACTGAGGTATCCATTTTGCATGAGTTTTGTTATTTGTTATTAGTAAAGATGATTATTAGCCTTCACCACCAGTGCTAATCAATCAACAAATATCAATTTTTAATTATATTGATTTTTTATGCTAAGATCATAATTAAAAAAATTAACATTTTTGAAAAGCCAATTAAATTACTAAATAACATAAGAATCTTATTAGTAATCAGTCATCATAAGTGGTAAATAATATTTGAATTTTTATATATATTGTTAAAAAATGCTATTTGTCATTTGATATTTTAAGTGGCTATTGTTAAATAATTTATTTTTTTATACGAACTTTTATATTAAAAATTAAATAAATAAAATTAATGATGTGAGAAATAACAAGAGAAAATTATATACCCTAAACATAGGTCAACTTTACTTTATGCTCTGTTTTTTATACTTCCGGATCCATAACCTGCTTTGTAGATTCTTCAGAACATATATAAATGTTTGAACAATCGTTTGTCATTATTTTCTTTGGGCTCGAGTCATCATTTGAAACATAGTCGCGACGCACAGAGACAAAACCAAATGATTGATAAAGAATATTACAGCATATATATATATATATATATTATTTTTCCAACGGCAAAATACAATATTAAACTTGATTCCCACGTACGCGTCTCGTTATACACCAGTACATATACCATTTCGAATGGTCCCACCAGTGTTGTTGTCCTTGCGTTCTTGCTCTTCCATAGTGTCGCACATAGTGTCACCCCGGGTCTCTGGGAGTGAGAACACAAAGAGCCCGCAAAGTATAATGACGATCCCAAACACACCGTACGACACAAATCCATTATTATCCCTCCCAGCCGAGATGAGAACAGGACTAAGCATGCCTCCAAACACCGAAGCTTGCCTCACCATCGACGTGGCAGAGTTCCTCACGCTCGTAGGGAAAAGCTCCATCGTGTAGATGACCAGTATGGAAAACGCTGTGATGCCGCTGAAAAAGGAAGCCAGCTCGAACCCTATCTGTACCCATTTGGACCCCACCACCACGCACAGTATGCTGCAGGTCCCACTTATCCACGAAAACGCCAGCAGCGAAGGCTTTCTGTCCCACCTCCCGATGAAGAAGAACGTCAGCACGAAGGAAGGTATTTCGGACAGCGCATTGAAAGCCACGCTCAGATACGTATCGAATCCCATGCTTCCCACTCCCAGCGGCATGCCGTAGTATATCATTCCGATACCAATCGACAGCACCATCAGAGTCACCACTCGCCGGAATGCCCATCTCTTCGCGAACAAGCTTCGGAGGGAGGCGTAGAGATCGGCGGTGCTTTTGGACGAGTCTCCATCAATTTCCTCATCTACGATGGGGATGCGAGACAAGAAGAGACTGTTCATGAAGCTGCTGCTGTGGTTGATACCTGTTAAGGAAAAATATAAAACAAATAATTATCTGCTTGAAAAATATATAGCACCATGTTCATGTTCAAAACTCAATACAAAAATCGATTTATTTTCCATCAGCTTAGCTTAGGTTCTGGTGAGTATGATTTTTGAAAGGTAAAAGCAGTTTTTAAAAGCTAAAAGATATTTTTAGATAAATTTTTAAAAATGTTTACAGTGTCTTTTTAGATATTTTTAGTAATTCTTCATTAACATTGGTTAAAACGAAGCCAAAAATATTTTCAGAAACTGTTTTCAAACAAACTGCTTTTGACTTAGCCAAACAGTTTCAGAAATCACTTTTAAAAAAAAAAATCAGAAAAGAAACAAAAAGTAAAAATTGTACCGAACATGTCCTCGCTCAGCAAAGCTTTAAAAAAAAATGGTAATTCTCAACTCTACCTTCTCCGAGCCTTTGCAGCGTTGCAACCGCCTCTTCTTTGCGGCCCTGCGCGAACAGCCACTTGGGAGATTCCCTGGCGAAGAAGAAAATCAGCGCGCAGTAAAGGATTCCGGGAATTGAGGTCCATAGATACAGAACTCTCCACGAAGAATTCCTGTTGACGTAAGCTATGAAAGGCAGGGAAAGAAAGCCCAGCGTGAAGCAGAAGAATCCGATGATCCCCACTCGTCCTCTCCACTTCCTGCTAACCATCTCCGTCGACAGCACCAGGGCGCAGGTTCCGATGGGAGCTCGGCCGAACCCGGCTATGAACCTTAGGGCGGAGTAGACCCAGACGTTGGTGGAGAAGGACGTGAGAAGAGCAGCAAAGGACATGGTGAGGCACGAAAGGAAGAGCAGGTTCTTGCGGCCCAGAGAAGAGTCGGCGAGCGAGGAGAGAATGAAGCCGCCGAGAAGGCAGCCGAAGAAGAAGGAGGTTGCCGGGAGACCGGAGAGTAGCGAAGAGGAACATTGGAGGTTGAAATCGGAGATGGTGGTGGCGAAGGCCGGTCTCTCCCATGCCCACGAAGAGGTTGGGAGCTGGCAAATGCTAGAGGCAGAGCTACACGTGGAGGCGGTGCAATGCCAAGCTGGTTCGGCGTCGGCGTAGACGCTGATGAACGATTGCTGACCGTCGAAAATCACGGCGAGAGAGACGACTACGGCTTGCAGAAACTGAGCGAAACCGGAATTCCCAGTGACCCTTTCGATGACAGAGTCGAGGGAAGGGGGTGGGCGATTGTTGAATGATATAAAACTGGCAGTTTGTGGGTCGTTCTCGTTTGCTGAGTCAGAATCAGGTGGCACAACGAGTAAAGGTGTAGTGGTGGAATCTGCCATATACTTTATTATACTCCCTTCTTGCTCTTCTCTCTCTCTCTTTCAATGATATCAATTTGATTAATGTGTTTGAGAGAGAGAGAGAGAGAGAGGGATGGATTGGGGAAAGTAAGTGATTTTCAGCTACTTATATAGAGGGAGAGATATATACATACATATGCATAGAAATATGCGTGTGGAACTTTCTAGCTAGATGGGTCCTGAACTGAAAAGTACAGCTAATTTTTCATTTGTGCAAAATAACAAAGAGAATTGTGTTTTTGGCTGTCTTATTAATTAAATAAATGCAAGTTTAAACCACATGGGGTTGCTCGTCCTGCCAAAACCCAGCTAGCTTCTACCTAGTTCCGTGATTGTTATTAAAGATTTATTTTCAGCTATAGTTGTGTAGCTAGAATAGATATTTTATGTGAATTTCTATAAAATATATATATTATATGTATACAGATATATATGAAGATCCAAGTTTTGATCTTTTTTTATTATTTAAATAATTTGGCCAATGGTCATAATCTAATTTGTCTGCAAATTCATTTTGATCTAACCTTGAAGGATATGGATGTTAAGTAAATTAATTGCGATGTTATAGTCCAATTAATCACCTTCATTTACTTTGCGACGTAACCTCCTTTTTCCCTTTTCCTATTAGTAAAAAGTTGTCTGTCGTTCTCATCACCCTCTGATGTATGGAAAATTACAATTTAAATGATATAATGATAATATAAAATATATGGGACAAACAATTAATTATTTTTGGCTACATCCACGCATGTAGTATAATATTTCTTCGCTGCTTTGACTGACTATCAGATTATAGAACTTCTGTCAACTGTTATTTATAAATGTTACCTACGGCATGAATTCATCAGTGTAAATACACTTTAATATTTTCTAAAATTAAATTTATTCACATATAGATTTCTACAATTAATTTGTATAATTAATATTTTGTAAATTGAAAAATAAATTGCATTTTTATCTAATTTAGATTCGATTTAGTTAAAATTAATAAATTTCATCAATTTAAAAGTCACGTGCATGGCAAATGACTTTCAAAATTGGTTTCTTCATTTTTTTTGTACCAAAAACTAAAAAAAAAAAAGTTAAAAAAGAGAAAAAAATAAAAGGCCATATATGAATTTCAAATTTTATTTCATTTTTTAATTTTTTTTTAATTTTTGATACAATAAAATATAAAAATAAAAATCAATTTTGAGGGTCATGTACGTGGTATGCACAACGTAACTTCTAAGTTAACGGAATTAATTAATTTTAATTAAATTTGACCTAAATTAGACAAAAATGTAATTTTTTTTCAATTTAGAAAGTATCAATTGCACAAATTAATTGTAAAGACTTCTATGTGAAAAAATTCAATTTTAAAAGGTACTCAAATGCATTTAGATCTAAAATATATTAAAGTTAGCTTCTTTGATTTTTAGGATTTTTTTTTTCTTTTGCAAAAAGAGAAATATAAGATTCAATGAGAAATTTACTTTTTTGTATGATGTAAATGTGAGTCCTATTGAAAAACCAATTCTAAAGGTTTTTTTTTTTTTTGACAATAGTAAACTTATTACATTACAATTAAGAGAGATGAGAAAATCATCCGAGAGTCAGAATTTAAACAATGGACTTGATTTTCAATGATTTTACAACTAAATTCAATGAGAAATTTACTTTTCGTACGTACGATGGAAATGTGGGACATATTGAAAAACCAATTCTAAAGCTTGATAGAACAGAATATGTGATAGCTGTACTTAAATTTCTTGAACAAAACGAGTATATATATACATAACACTTTTATTGAGATGTAAAAGCATGCTTACATGCATGTGTAATGACTCACCACTAAATCCTTCAATAAATAGGTAGCTTCTTCTCCTAATTCGCAATACACAAGAAATCAAAAAGAGCCTAAAAAAAGATGAAGCAAAAATGTACATGTAAATAATCAAATAGATTTACTGTGAAATAGAGTATTAAAGTTAAAATTTTAAAAAATATGATAACTTATATATCTTTTATCATTTTAATTTTTTTTAAAAAGAAATAATTTAACAGAAATGCTCTAAACCCAATTCCATTAATAAAAAGTTTAGCACAAAAGTAGAAGTAAATGAAATTGAATAAACTAAATAATTATAAGTAAATAGCTGTTGAAGTGATGCAGCATTAATTCTAGAAACTTACAGCAAGTGATTAGTCAGTAAACTAACATGCATGCAAAGCAACACTTGGGAAGTTAATTATCTACTGTTTTCTATATATTGACCAAACTATGTCCAATGAGATGTAAAAGCATGTCTAAATGCATGACTTACCACTTTATCCTTTGTTGAATCAAAGGAGGTGGGTCTTCATTACTTTTATATTTGATCTCTAATACTCCCCTTCACATGTAGGCCCGTTTGGATCTTTACATGTGTATTTTCGGCCCGGCCTCTTTTGGGCTCATTTGGATCCTCACATATAATTTTATTTTATGGGTGGAGTTATTGAGTTTTGAACTTCTGACCGCTAGGTCTTTTGGCTCTGATACCATGTTGAATCACCACTACTGATCCTAAAAGCTTAAGCTGATAGGAGGTGGGTCTTCATTACTTTTATATTTGATCTCTAATATCCTTCAACAAATAGGTAGCTTCTTCTCCTAATTCGCGATACACAAGAAAAAGAGAAAAACTAGTGATCTACTAATCTATCTAAAAAAGAAAATAAATAAATAAAAATAAAAATAACAGAGAGAGAGAAATTAGTATACCTTCTATAAGGAAAGAAATCACCTCATCTTAGCTTTCCTTGTTTGTACATGTACATACCGTTTTTATATATACTATTATCCATACCTGTAATATATATTCTATTGTAATAGCTGAAATATTCTATTGTAGTTAGTTCTTGTAATCTCACCTTGTAATCCCTTCTTGTCATATTCATAGTATTAGAAATAAAATATAAAAAAATAATTGATGAATCACGTCCTATTAATTTAAGTTTTTAAAAACTATAGTAATTTAATATGGTAATCTTCTAAAATACTTAATGATTATAGATTCAAAACTCAGGGAAAAGCTCAAGTGAAACTTTGTAAAAAAATTATAGAAAAATTACATAATATGAAAAAAAAATTATATGATATGGACAAAAATTATTATGGAAAAAAATTACATGATATGGAAAAAATTATACATTATGAAAAAAATTACATGATATGGAAAAAAATTATATAATATGGAAAAAAATTATATGATATGGAAAAAAATTACATATTATGAAAAATAAATTATACATTATAGAAAAAAAAAATTATATGATATAGAAAAAGTTACATAAAATTAAGAGGTTTCATGTAAAAAATTCCTGTTAAATTTTAAAGGACTGACTGAAGTGGGATTCCAAAACTCAACAGCACCATTCAAAATAAAAAATATATATAAGAATTCAAAATAAGCCCAAAAACAGCTAGACTAAAAATACACATTAATAATCTAAACCTATTTACATGTGAAGAAAAATATTAAATATAAAATATAAAAATAATAATTATATATGTCATATCAATTTAAACTTATGAAATAATTGATAATTCAATTATTATTTTACTCGATGAAATTTTGGTACGGAGAGTAAAAAATAGATAAAAGCTCCCACCTTTTTTCTATTTGTAATTGAAAAATTACTCACTATAATAGTCCATCTTTTTCACAAATACCAATATTCTGTTTCCTTTATTTTTTATCCAATTTATTTTGGAATAAATTTATATGTCTAAATTATTAACCTATAAATTTTCAACAATAGCATTGCATTACGCTCCTGGGAGACCTAATTAGACAAAAGTAGTCAAATAATTAAAAATAAAAATATGAAGTAATTGCATGTAGAGTTATCCCACATGTAACATGTGGGATGACTAAGGTTTGAGTGTGATATTAGTTTAGGAAATGTTAATAAAATCTTGGGAAATCTGCTATTGGGCTGCGTCATATTATTCTACCAATTATATACATTAGCTGTTTTATAAATTTTCATAATAGATCTCCATGCATCATCCCCATGTATATTTTTCATCTACTCCATATATATATAATTAGAGATTTGAATATGAATAGATATTTTCTATTTATTTCGCATTGGTTCTTTTGTAAACCAAACTTTGTATTTTCTCAATATTTTATTTATGTTTTTCAATGACTAACAGAGTTTATGTTGAAATTAAGTAGGATCATGCTGGTCTAAGGTCAATAATTTCCAACTAGCTACAAATCTAAATTATCATTCATCTCGTGGGTCATGTTGATTGAAGCTGGCTTTGGACGGTCCAAATTCATTCTCAAGTGGGATATCGCATGGATAATAAAATTAAATAGGCCACTTGCAAGCGACTACATCCTTAAAATGTTATTTAAATGAATAAAAGGATAAAGAAAAAGAAGATAAATTTAAAGTATTAATCATTATTGCTATTGATTTGAGGTAACCAAGTCATAGCCACGTCCGATCCACGTATGCAAAACTATACTTCTTATCTCCGAATTTTTTAAAAATGCAAACATATATAAAAATTTGCAAATATATATATGAATTTGTCATCGCATCCAAACAAGAACATGTTGTCCAAAAATAAAAAACAAACAACACATTGTCCTAGGTTGATCACCTAATCATGCATCTCATTACCATGTATTTTTAGTCAACGAATCAAAGTTAGAATAGTAATTAATATTGATTTGTTTGACGACAAATTAATTAGTAAAAGCTAGCCGTCCGGCCTCAATTTCACACCAATTATTTGTAGTTTTCCTTGTAACTTAATATTATTTTCTCTAAAACATGCATTTTGCTATTGTTATTAAACTGTTGTTTGATTAATGTTTAGTCATGCAAACCGCATCGGCAAGAAAAGAGAATAATAAAAATTAAATTAGCATACGTACCCAACAAATTAAAGAGGTTTTGAATCTTCTCCATTTTTACATAAAAATAAAGGATCTTTAATTAGAAGAAAAAAAGACTTCGTATGGAATCTTAATTTGACCCCACCATATTATTTCATGTTAACATAATAAATTCAATAGATAAAAGTGATGCAAAACTATGGTATTTAAATTAAAAAGAGTATTATAAATATATAATTTTCTTCTAAATGTTAAAAGTTGATCTAGTATTTTAACTTATATAATGTATTTTCAAAAAGAAAAAAAAAAACACTTGTACAATGTACTTCAACAAATTTTATTATATAATAATAAATTTTAAAGTTTTGGTAAACTAGTAATTAAAATGGATAAAAATTCCATTTATTGTATAGGTAAAAAATGACTTTCGTATGTAAGCATATTAAGTGAATATATTGGACCCAAAAACCGGTTCTTGCTCCTACTTTTAAATACATTAGAAATATTATAGCAGACAAATAATTTCCAATCCTAGCTAATATTTACTTGTAAATTTATACATTATAGTCCATATAAACATATATAAATGTGTGCATGTATCAAATCGGTATGGCAGAGATAGATGGGCAATGTGGTTGGGTTGGAGAAAACTTGAAGGTGGGTGTTGGAATATATATATATATAGTTGGAGTCTTGAAGCACCACTTTCTTCATTTGAATAAGGTGATACTATTAATAGTTTTGTTTAACATGGATAAATAATATTGAAAGGATAGACAAAGCATGTGGTTCTTCTTAAATTTTAGTTTTACATTTTTTCGGTTAGTTTAGTAGCTAGCTAAGTAAGCATGTTTTATTTTAAGATTTATAATTTATATAATCATATATATACACCAAAACATTCATTAAATTTATTTACCAATTAAAAGGTGTTAACATATCATTAGTTGACATGTTTATATAATATAAATATAGATAAATGAATAATTGAATCAAAAAAATAAACTAAACATTATCACATCACCGACCACATCATTTACTAATAAATATGGTGATTATTTTGAGAATTCTAGCAATATTGTTATATATATATATATGTATGTATGTATACTAGAGTTTATATATTAATAAAATTTATGAAATAATTTATTGACATTGAACAAAATTTATAAATTATAATGGATTTAGAACAATGCCCATTCTTAATTAAACTTATGGTGGGTTTCCATCTAATAAGATTGGGCTGGAATAAGATTTGGCAATGCTGCCGATCGAGGCCAACCCACATCCCTAACCTGTAAGGTAACCCAGCTTCACCTGCTACATATTCACCTATTATAACTCTTTTATTTTTGTATTTGTTTTTTTAATATCACATATATTATCTTATTCATAACAATTTATTTCAGCCATATACTTCTATGTATTGGTAATTTATTCTTCCACATATATATGGTGATTAGTTTCATATCTTAAATAGGACCAAAAGTACAAAAAGATTTCCAATCCCTAATTAATAAATAGTCTACAATATGAGGGCATTATTTCCTGAGCCGAGGTGTCATAGAATGTATCATTAATTAATGTTATGTTATATATGTGCTTGTCCCCCACAACCAACGAAAGCCACAGTTCAACCAGTTTGAACCAAAGAGATTAATTGGCTTGGAAGCTATATAGCCATCAGCATCACCGTCTGATTAGCCGCTCTACCACCACCACTTCTCATCCTCTTGATGCCGACCCTCCACCACCATCCATTTCCCAACTTGCTTTTTGTCTGCCCCACTTGCCGCCTCATCATAACCTCATTTTTGGGCCTACCTTCCACTATACATAACATATCCATAGATCAAACTGCTTGCCACGTGGACAAAACCCAATGACCTGATTAGAATCCCTGCTAAATGTTAGTCACAATGCTAATGGGATTATATATATAATACACATATATATAGACTGACTGCACATATATATAAATATATATATATATAAATAATAATGTTGGGAATTTCATATTGGAGTGAAACCCATCTACTTTGGAAACAGTAAAACTGTCTTAATGTTGGACCAAGACAAGAATCAAAGATCAGCGGGAAGATACTAAGCAAAGCGTGATTCCTATTTTGGATTTGGTAAATAATGCAAAAAGTGTATTTTGAGTACTGTTTATTTTAAGTTAATTTATTGGTTAAGTTGACAAAAAGCATAAGATTTGGTAGATTTGTCCTATTTGGAATTGGGCGCATATATCCTCCAATCATATTGATCTACTTTTTAAGAGACCAATATGGCCTTTTTTTTTCCTTTNCTTTTTTTTTTTTTTTTTTTAAATGCCAGTCTCTCACATCATATATATATGTACACACACACACCAAATGAATCTTATTTGTATTTAGGATAACTTATTCTTAGATGTAAACCTCATTTTATTTTGGACAATTATAATGGTGTTCTCATTATTATTTAGTATATATCCAAAATTAGTTTAATATCGGCTGTACGTTACTCTAGAAATTAAGAATAAAATTGATATTAATTATGAAAAGAAATAAAATTGGCACTGATTTAGTGTTATATAATTTGTGTTTTTTGGTTATGTACTATAGTAACCTTTTCAATATATATATCTTTACTATTTATCCGATAAACTTATAATTTGTATAAAGGGAAAAAAACAAAACTAAAGCTTGGAATGAATAAATAGCAATACAACTTATAATTAACTTAGAGCATCTCCAATGTTACTGTGGATTGCTTTAATTTTATTGTCACATCATAAATATAGAAATATTTAAAAAAAAAACTCTCCAATGACTTTGTCTATTAGCTCTGTTAAGCTAATGTGACAAAAAATAAAATAGACACTGTTAAATAGACTGTCTACTTTTAGAAGGTCTGTTAGACAGTGTGACTCAGCAATTAATTCTTTTTTCATTTATTTTAGAATTTAAAAAAAAATTACACATAATCTATTACTTTTATTGTAAACAGATTCCATTGGAGACTACTTTTAAATATTCACTGTCTATTAAATAGACATTTGCCACATAAGCAACAAAAATTTATATTTTATATGCCATGTAAACTACAATCCATAGAGCCATTAAAGATACTCTTAGTTAGGCAACGATAAATAATTAAGTAGCTAGACACTATCAGGTAGGGTCATGATCTAGCTAGACATAGTACATGCTTATAATTTCTGGGTAGCATGATACATCCTACAAAGTTAACTAATTGCCCTATAAAGGTAAGATCCCCACAAATATATAATTAATAAGTAATAACCTTAATTAATTAATTGCACACTAGTAATTATAATGAGTAGGGCAAACTGAAAAAAATAATAATAAAAGAGGAGAATATAGGGTCTTTTAAGACATAGAGAAATGGATATATATGGTCCCTTTAAACATAAGAGTGTGGCACTTCTAATTATCACATGCAATATAACTTTAATAATTTATAATTATGTGCAATGCTACACAGTAATAAATTAAAATCTATAAATTATATATAAATATTATTATGTGTTCAATAATAAATAATTTATTATACTATACATTATAAACATCATCTATATAATAATTGCAGATAAAAAATTTTGGTAGCTGAAGAGGAATAATAAATTATTGAATAAACGACAAGAGAGAGAGTCTGCTTCTAGTAAAGAAAGAAAGAATAAAGCAAATAGACAGGCCAACATGCGAGTGTGTTATATAATTTCAATAATACCATCTTCCCTTCCTGATATCTTCAGCCGTTGGACAGATCATCTGTCCCTTTTGTCTCATTTCCCACTTGTACTACTATATCCTATATTTTTCCACCTTCAAGCCTTATTCCTCACTCCTTAATTTCTCTCAAATTAAAACACAGCTCTTAGCCTTTCCCTTCTTCTCCTTCTTCTTCACCTTTTTATTCTTCCTCATAATATCCCCAAAAGCCAAAAATTAACCATGACTACTTCTTGTGGATAAGTAATTAAAGCTCTCTCTCTCTCACACATCATCTTCGTCTTCCAGCTGCTTATAATAAGACTAGAAGTCTTTAGTCTTGTAGCTTGCCATAGCCAGCTAGAAGTGCACTTGATTAAGAATGGGTTCGAAAGCACGGAAGAAGCAGATATGGTGTGCGCAGCGACTGACTCCATTGATGGAAGGTCCAGACCCGGAGCTGCAAGAAGAAGGGAACAAGAAAGAGAGTTCTTGGGAAGTCATCCGCGAATGGTTCCGAGCTCAGAAAACTCTTCCTGCTTCAGCAACCAATTTTCCCACATCCTCTTCCTATAACAATTCCAATCCTACTGCTTTGGCTCCTAATCCTAAGAGACAAGATTTAAGGCTTTTGCTTGGTGTGTTAGGCTGTCCACTTGCTCCAATCCCACAAGTCAATGAGCAAGTTCACCATCACCTCCTTCATATTAAAGACATTCCATTCGTAAGACACCCCTCGATCGTCTAAATTCATATATATCATATACTATCATCTTCTTCTTTAACTAATCCATACACATATTATATATATATATATATATTTTTATTTTTTTCAGGAAACCTCCATTGCGCATTATATCATACAGCAATATTTGGCAGCAACAGGGTGCTTGAAGCAACAAAAGTGTAGCAAAAACATGTATGCGAGTGGAGTAGTGAAGATGATTTGCTGCGAAACGGAGGTTTCAACAGGAAGAAACGTGAAGAGCTTGAGAACAAGAAGTGCTGAAAACGGTTGTTTTGTGCTTTGGCAAATGGTGCCTGGAATGTGGTCTGTGGAATTGGTTGTCGGAGGGAACAAGGTCGTCGCTGGCAGCGATGGCAAGACTGTGTGGAGGCACATTCCTTGGTTCGGCACTCATGCTGCCAAAGGCCCTCAGCGTCCCTTGCGTCGAATTATTCAGGTAATGCAATCTCCATTCATCCAATCATAAATTCATTATTTTATAGAATATTATACAAGATACAAACATCATGAGTATGCATTAATTATATTTGTTTTACTACTACGTATATATTGAAACTATAATTACCAAGGTTGCAAACTAATGAAACCCCCTAGCTAATTTAATGAAAAATGAAAATGGGTACCAAGTTTTTCAGCTTTTACCATTATTTTTGGGGAATGTTAATATTAATAATATATAAGTAAAGCAACGAATAATTTTGTGGGGTTGCTGAAAGAAAGAGGAAAAAGAAACCCTAGCATTCAAAATAGTAATGGTAGGAAAGAAAGATAGAGATGGAAGAGCGAAAATGAAATCACAATCCCAATAAAATGGTATATGAGACTGACAATGATAGAGAAACTGTCTCATGCTTTACCCTACATTGTACAGACTTTTTCTTCTTTTGAACACTCCAGAATGGCACGTGCCTTAGTCATAATAATGACGTCATCAATGATCACATATATATATATGCGCGAAATATATAAATATAAAAAGTAATATGTTTCATCTTGGCCTTGGGATTGCCACTTATTCTGTATTAAAGTGTTTGTGTATTATCGATCTCTTGCTTTAGTGTTTGTGTATTATCGATCTCTTGCTTTAACTTTTCCTTTTGCACTTTACTCGCTACTGCCGGATCTACTATATTATGGGTCTTTTCTTTATTAAATATCCTCCCACTTGTTCATCAACTTCCTCTTTCTTTCTTTCTTTCTTTTTTTAAAAAAAAAATCACTTTTATCGGTTCTATAATCTCCTGAATGATCCAGCTTTTTTGTTTTCAAAACAAATATTATATAGTAATTACATAATCTTCTAGTATATAAATTTGTATAATTCAAAACATAATTTTCCCTAGGTGGGTAAAAAAAAATCTTGATATTCTGTATCTTCAATCATATGCAGAAGATATATATTATAAGATATAAACATTGAAGCAAATATGATTGTAATTAAAGTGTTTAAGAATTATATATACTATAGCATATATACATAACATTACACTTGAGAGATGAGAAATTAAAATAATATTGAAAACCATTAAATCAATTTAGGCATATATATATATATGATATTTTTTTTTGGAATTAAAGAAAAAAGAAATATTATTTGGTTATAATACGTAATTAATGATATGGCCTTATGAACAATATGGTTAATTAGGGGCTAGATCCAAAGAGCACAGCAAGCTTATTTGCGAAAGCAAAATGCATGGGGGAGAAACGAATTGGCAACGACGATTGCTTCGTACTAAAAGTGTCAGCAGATCCTGCGGCTGTGATGGAAAGAAGCGAAGGCCCAGCAGAAGTGATCAGGCACGCGCTGTACGGGTATTTTTGTCAAAAGAGCGGCATGCTTATCTACCTGGAGGACTCCCATTTGACAAAAGTTGAGACCACAGAGGGAGAGGATGAGACCGTCTACTGGGAGACCACCATAGGAAGCAGCATCGGGGACTACAGGGACGTTGATGGGATTATGATAGCGCATCAGGGCCGTTCCATCGCCACCATATTCCGATGCGGCGAGCTCTCCATGCACTACACTAGGACCAGGATGGAAGAGCTCTGGAGCATTGACGACGTCGTTTTCAACGTGCCGGGCCTTTCCATCGACTACTTCATTCCTCCAGCTGACATTTTGCACACCCTGCATTCACCATCATGACTCACTTCATTAGTTCAACTTTACTCCGATGGAGGACGCAATTAGGATGCTTAATTAGTTCTTACTTTGCTTTCTAATTCACACGGTATAATTAACATTGGTTGGGAATTGGGATATTGAGATTGGTGTATTAATTAATTAATCTGGGTCGATCTTCTTCTTTTTCTTTAATTCAACTGTAATAGTAATTAAGTTTTTTTTTTTTTTTTTTGAAACTTGTTTTTTAGTTTACTAAACTTATCAAAATAGTGATCTGAATCGGGGGTGGAATAAGATTTTTTTGGGTTTTTCCTTGCGTAATTCTGTGATTAAATTCCTATCCCCATGTGCAACATTGGCTTAGTTTTATTTATTTAATCTTGACCAGAATTTTTTTTCATCAGACACTTTTCTACTTATAGTTGCCTTGTAGATACTAAATTTTGTATTGTAGATAAGGGAGAGAAAGGGGGGGAGAGAGAGACAAAAGAAAAGAGAGAAAAGGAGAAAGAGAAGAAAGAGAGAGAGAGAGAGAGAGGAAAAGAAAAGAAAATTATATATATACACACTATAGGATTTGACTGTTTAAAAATGAACAAAAACAAATTTGTTCTTGTTCCATTCGCTGAAATCAAAAAAGGTATGTGTCATTTTTTTAAATTTGGAGGACTTATCTGTATTCTCATTTAACTTCAAATTAAGGAAATATGGGTAATTTACTTAAAAAATTATAACATTATAAGAACAAGAAAAATATGTTACTTTATTAAGCTTTTTTTATTTTTACTGATAATATGTAAATTGTACATTCTGGGACGTATAGTTCCAATTTTAACGTTATTACAAGGTAATGCCCCACAAGGAATTAAAGCAAACGCTTTATTTGGTTTCAAAAATTCAATATACGAAAATAAGAGGCAAGTTAAATAATAATGTTATGTGACTTTAATGTAGAGTTCCAGCAGCTTAATCAATATTCAAGCACAAATTGTTGACTTGAGTTTTGTTCCTTAAAACTTAGCTTTCAAGCTGATTACAGTTCAAGTTACAGCTGTGAATTAACACCAATTGCAAGCTATCATATGTTTGATTGATTTTTTAACTGACTTTGAAAGACTATAAACATAGAATTTGTATTTTTTTTTATTGTATCGCAAAATCCAGAAAGATTTGTGAATAATTGAATCCATATAAATTTAGAGAGAGTTTAGATAGCTTCAAGTGTGAAAGCTTTGTAGGTGAGAGAGTTTTTTTAAAGTTGTTTTCAAAGAATAAATTCAATTTGTTCTCAATTACTTCCCATTATACAGGGATAAAAAAATTCTAACATTTAATGTGTTTCTTGCTTTTATCTGCTTCCAATCCAAATAATGAATGGAAGGCATAAAGTAGTATTGAATAGCTTTCTCCGTTTCATATTTTTCAAGGCTTTGTAGCCCCATTAAAACTATGCTTTGTGCAAAAACTTGCACATAATAAATTTTTATATATTTTCAGTATTTAACTAAAGTATTAATTTTCTTTCTAGCCAAGGATATATATGATCATAAAAGTTAAAAAATAAAAGTAAATTTTTCATTTTTTTTTATCAATACTGCTATATGCTTGAGAGTTTCTTTATATACTCTTTTTATAGGGTAATTTTACCTGTTTTTTTACTTTTAGAAAGTATCTACTTATGTATTTTCATCAACGTTTTTTCTTTTAATTGATACTTTTTCGTTTTCATTAATATATACTCTTCCTTATACATTGCTTTTGAAAGCATATGTAGAAATGCTTTCTTTTTCTTTTCTATTCCTTTCGTTTTCATTTTTATATTGTTGTTTCATATGAAAAGACAAATACAAGAACTAAAATTCAAATGTCATATCACTGCTATTGTTAATGTATATAATTTAATTTCGAATCCGGTCCACATTTCAAAAGTTTTAGCTTAATATGATTTCAAAATAGCTGTCATTGCACGTTTTCAAATTCATATCGATCTAGACCATCCATGAATTATATAGGCCAGTTCGAGTTTTGAAAATAGTAGTTAGGGGGTTGTTGTTTAATAGCTTAATTAAGTTTTGTTCAAATTTTAATAAACTGTTTAGGTTTAAACTGACAAAAGAAATAAATTGAAAAAAATAAGTGGCGCATATGTTTTAGCCCTGGAGGGAATAAGTTCTAATTCTACCTCTATCTGGTTGGAGGATGGTCCCATATGTGGCTTTCTAAGGTGTTGGATGATGATGTTTTATTTTCTCTGGTTTAATCAAAGTCGATCTGATTTTTCTCCCAAAAAAATAATAATAATAATTGAACGAGCAGATTGTATTCAAATTGAAGTTTTAAAGATGATAAAGGGTTGCTAATCAATGCCAGAGTGAATAAAGAAACCAATTATATATATAATAATTTTACAAGCATGAAATTTGCTTTTCATTAATCTTCTCTCAATCTTTCCCCTTTTGGAATCAAATATTTAATAAAGTTATTGATTGGGATTGGGCAAAATAAAGCAATTGCAAAGTTTTTGAAATATTAATTTATAAATTAAATTTGCAAAAATATTCATTGAAGCTTTTGGTGGGAGTGTGAAAAAAAACTATGAATTTGTTAAATTTCACCTTTGAAAGCTGATGTTAAAAAAAGGTAGCAGTCAAAAGACTCAAGACATAACATATCTAAGCTATACATGAGATTGCATGTAACAAAAGGCTAAAGCTTATAAAAGCATTCCTGTACGCATACAAGTTTCTTTGTTAAATTTCTCAACCACTTGAAGCTTTCTCAATAAATAAACTTTTATCAAAAACCATTCATGACAAAAATATGTCAATTACATTGCAACTTTCTCGTAATTTTATATATGATATACTCTTCAGTTTTCTTTCTTTCAATTTCAACTGTTATTTTTTTTTACTTTATTTACTTCTTTTTTTTCTTTGAGTTTTTGCTTTTGCTTTCAAATAATACTTTTCCAGTGATTTCGGCTTTTACTTGGATTTTGAAGCTCCGTGGACTTTCATTGTTTCCATTAAAGAGGCCGATTTCTTGATGCCATTGTCTATCGTTTGGGCCAGGATCTCCAATAAATAGAACTACATTCTTAGTAGGTTCTTGAGGCCTTATTTTGGGGCCCATATTTGAAGGACGTACAACTAAGTCCCTAGTTATTAAAGGCTTGAGTAAGCTGAATTAATTAGATCGAACTATTTTAAATCTTGTGCAATCAAATTAAATTATTATATAAAATAAATTAGTATAATTCAACTTAATCTTATTAAACAAATGGACCTTAGTTATCTTCTTCCGGCCTATCAAATTTTGCAGTATATTACCTTCAAATAAAACTAAAAACATCCTTAAACAATGGTTTGGTAGGGACAGGGTGGATCCATAAATATTAACCAAAAGGTGAGCCGATTTAGAGTACTAATTTTTTTAGCAGAGTCAGCTTCTTTGTAAACTCTATTATTAATTAATGGAGAGGGTTTCGAACATATTAACTTGATATGGAGAAAAATATTTCAATACAATATGGAGATTATATAAAATTTAAATTCAGGATAATTGTTTTAGAAAATAATCATTTTATCACTAGCTGTCTCCATAGAGACTTCCACACATCAAATCTAAATTTTAAATCATAAAACTATTTATAAAAAGAAATTAATTGAGATAAAATTTAATGTAATAATTGAAAAATGAAAAACAAAAATAAATAAAATAAAAAACAGAAAATTCAATAATTATGGATAAAACTTTAATATCAATTGCAAACTTAAAAAGCAACAAATATATATATATATGAAGTGGATTATCAAAAGTTAATATATAAATGTATAATACAATTTAAATTAAACAAACAATGTACATTTGTTATCTATTACATTATAAAACATCAAATATTATATTTAAAATTATTTTTTATGATAAATAAGTGATTTAAACCTAAACATTAATCTTACTTATATGTTCATGA
This sequence comes from Ochetophila trinervis, assembly GCA_003254975.1. Classification (NCBI taxonomy): domain Eukaryota; kingdom Viridiplantae; phylum Streptophyta; class Magnoliopsida; order Rosales; family Rhamnaceae; genus Ochetophila; species Ochetophila trinervis. The sequence goes on along the minus strand of QANX01000789.1, from coordinate 38,715 downwards.
TACATAATAATTTAAAATGTTAAATATTAAGCTTTTCAGGATCAAAATATAAAATTTAATAGTTTGGAGTTATTTTATTAGGAGGGCAAAAACAATTTTTTTACAAAAGAATACTAAAAATATACATATAAGTAAAAAAAAATAAAAAATTGCGGGGGGCCGTGGCCCATGTTCGCTGCCCCCTATCCGCCACTGGCTAGGGAAAGAAGGAAACCATAATGAATCAATCATTTCATAGAATAATGAAATAATATCACATAAAATTTCAGTCCTCTGCTTGATTACGAGCAGATATAGAAAAAAGGAAGAAAGAAGAAAAAGAAAACCAATTGGTCAATTAGGAAGTTAGATTAATTAATTTATAAAAGTAAAAGAATGAGAAGCTGAATTTGCTTCTTTTATTAAGTTAAAAGCAAAGTTTAGTTAAGTTAAAATTTTGTAAATGTGTGAAACATACTTGGTTTTGGATAAAGTATAATCTGAATCTAGTTATAAAGGCATAGATTTGAACATACATGACTTGTAGTTTTGATTTTCATATTAAAAGCACATTATTCTTAAGAACTTGATGCACATGTATGTTGAATTACCATTTACTTTAAAATTTTAAGTTGAGCCATCATTTTTTAATATTTTATTTTTAATAATATAATACAGTTCAAAAAACCAACCATATATATATATATATATTACTTTTTAAAATGCTTTTGCACATATGTTGGTTTTCTTCTTTTACATTAATTTTTAAGAAGTCTGTCAAAATTACAGTTAAGCATTCAATTTTGATTTCAATTGTGAATATTTATAGACATTAAGACAGCTTTCAAGTAAAATTACGATATATATAAGCTAATTTAATCAAAGCTAGCCAAAACATAAAAACACAGCTAGGCAATTCTATGCTATAGCTAAAACAAAGGTGATGTCTTTGTTCTTTACACTTTATTTTGCTTTTCCAAAGATTTAATCCAAATTTTAAAACATAACGTAAGCTTGACTCAAATGAATTAGAAGCCTCAAAGTATCTAAATCACAACTAAATAATGGGATTGAATTTGAGAATTCGCATGCATAAAGAAAAAAAGAAAAAAAGAAATCTTTAAAAGAAGCATGATGAGGTGGTAAAATGGAGTTGGAGAAGAAATGTTTTAGCAAGATGAGCAAAGCAATATGAGAGGGATAGATCTAAAGAGTGAGAATGCTATAAGCGGTGGGGGACAAAAGAAGCTTCTGGAGTTTGCTTTGTAAGTGGTAGGAAATTCTTTAAGAAGACCCCAAAGTAGGAATGAGACTAGTTTTCAAGAGGGTTTGAATTGGACTTTCAAATCATTTCCATTTGCATGGAAGGATGTGCATTTCATTTTCCTAATTAATTAATTAATAATAATGAATCCCCTATCATAATATAATATATAGTCACAAACAATTGCATGCAAAGTAACATATTTATTTAATTATTGAAATTAATCGAAACACAGCCGAGATATATATCATGATACTGCCACATATACATCCTTTATAAAGATAGAAGCTTCCTCGATATGTGCAAGCGTGGGAGTGCGTTGTATTCTTCCTTGGCTTTAGGCTTTATTGGCTTTTGTTTCTTTCGCTGCCTGGAGAGAGCTTTCTTTTGCAGTGCCCTCATTTTTCTCTGCAACCAATAAAGGTACACTGCCACCATCCTACCTCCTTTTTCCACAACAAAGACACACTCTCTGTCTCTCTCTGCATAATTAATCTATTAATCTTACATTTCTAAAATATTAATCTAGAAAGACAAAATAATGAGATTATACTTAAATATTGGATCCGAAATCTTATGATTAAGCTTAACAGATTAATTGATGGTGGCTCTAAATTAATTAATGACTCACTGGGAAAGTTCATCAACCCGCGGCAGTATGATATATATACATTTATAATAAAAGTAATGTATTTTCTGCATAACTAGTACTGAAAGGAATCTGCTGGCCAAATGAACATGTGCATGCATGCAAGAAAGTGTTCTAATTTTACCTGGCAATTCTCTTAGTAAAGGGAATTGTACTTGTATATTATTACGCTTGTTTATGCAATATTAATTATATTCAAAGGTGATCTTCTTGTGAGAAACTATATACATTCACCCCTATAAAACTGTTTATTAACATGTAATATAATATATATTTCGTTGGAGACTCTCCTGAAGTAGCCAAAAGTCATGCACTTCACATGACACTGGAGAATATTATAAGTAGTATACTAAAGAGAAAAAAATTTAAAGAGAGCATGAAAGTTAGATACTGTTGGTCGGCTTCTCTCTAAGGAAACTGGTCGTTTTCGTTCAACCAAAGACGCATATGTATAAATCTCTTCCATCATATAAACTAAATGAGACTAGTTAATTTGTTCTTCTTTAATTTGGAGGTCTTGGGTACGTATTACATATATATATATATATGTGCACTTTTGCTTTAATGCGGCTATTCTGGTTTTTGATCTTTTTGAAATTTATCCCAATGGCTTTGTATATGTTTTGCAATGATAAGTGTAACTAACTCGAAACCAAACTAACTCAGAAAGTGTTAACTTCTCAAAAGCTTACTGCATTGGTAAAAGAAGGCAACTAACATTGACCATATGTGCCCTCTCTTCACACTCGAACCAAATTAACACCTACAATTACACAGATTTCATAAAACATAAATTATATGCGCGTTGCTGCCTTTTTTACTTTTGTCTTTTAATATTCCTACGCTAGTTTGTCTGTTTCTTTTTATTTTATTATATATATATATATATATATATATATAATAAGCTTTGAAGAAACTGTAAACCCTCAAACAAATTTGATTGGACGACCTAAAACAGAAATGATATATATGTCACCTCGAGGTCATATATTATTTATACTTTCTGAAGTGAAAGAAATAATTACAATAAAAATTAATGTATCTAAACTTGCACTCAAAGTGAGGTAGTTTCTAAGATTTCAATAAAAATTTCAAACAGAAAGAAAGAAAGAAGGGAACAGTACTAGCTAGCTAATTATTAACCCTGCAATAAGATCGAAAGCATATATATATATATATATATATATATATATATATAGTGAAACATATATAGAATATTGTTGGTTAATTCATGAGAATAAATATTATGATGAAGATGAAAGATATCAAGTGACAATATATAATTCATCCAAAAAAATAGAAAAAAAGATGAAGCGACAATATTTAGGATGAAATAAAGATAGAAATGTATATGTTAAATTTTGATGTGGGGTTTGCCAAATGCATGGCATTTATCACGAGTAAGAACCCTAATCTGGACATCTAAAATTTCATAAGTAATTAGGACCAAAACCCTAGGTCTCATGGTAGTCTGGAAACATGTAATTTACGCTAGCTAGCTACAGAAGCAGTAAGTATATATGTTTAGGGTTTAAATCATCCAAATGGTGAATTCCTTCCCTGCGGCATTCCAGGTGCTGATCTTCTGGGCGATGGCCTTTCGAGTTTTGCTGCACCCTCAAACTTCTTCTCCCCGAGAGAATCCCCCGAGATGACCGGCTTCGTCTCGTATATCTCAGACAGCGAGTCGATGTCGCTGCCGCCTCGTTCCATGTTTTGAATGTGATGGTCGTCTTGCGGTCCGAGACAAGACGCCGCCGTGACCAAGTCCTGGAGGCGGAGATCGTCCGACCATATCAGAGGGCTCTTGCCGCTGCCACCTGTCGCGTAATTAGGAGCAGTGGGCCTCTTCTTTCCCAGACTGATCAGGCTGTCATTCCCTCCCAAATACCCATCCAGGCCTGGCCTCTCCAGGCTGTGTCCTTGAAGATGATCCAGTTGGTCTCCGCCGTAAATGTTTAGGTCTTGAAAAGCTGGAAAGTTTATCAGACCACCCATGTCGTGATGATGTGGATTATTATTATTATTATTATTATTATTATTATTAACCCCTTTATTGTAGCTTCCCGACGCCGCCGCCGCCATGTTTTCTCCGGCCAGAGTTTGACAAGCTTTTTCCAATATACTTTGCATGTACTTCCCTTGTGCTTCGATTCTCAACTGAAGGTGTCTTTGGACCTGCCATAATATATATGTACATATAAATATATTCAGCTAGCTATAATTAAATCATTAATAGTTTTTGGCTTGATTTGTATAGTATTACCTCCAATTGTTCATGCAGTCTTCTCTGCACCTCCATTTGCATCCTAATCGCATCAACGACCACATGTCAGTTTCTGCTACATGGAGTTAATTCCACAAGAAAATCCCAACCCCCCCATGCCCAACACAAATTTTTTTAGGTACATATATATATATATATCCATAATTATTAATACATCATATATGAAATTAAACACACACAAACTGATTAATATATATTCGTAATCGGGAAATAATTGTATTTATATATTTTATGGTTAGAAATTAAAAAGAGAGAGATAGCTAGAGAGAGGAGAAAATTCAATGAAGGAAATTATTGCATACTCATTCATACTGCGGCCTATCATGGCGGATGAGGATGCAGTACTATTTCGCTGAAGATCCAGTGCTGATACTGCCAAGAAAACAATGAAGATGCATATATAAATTAAGATTAATTCAGTGCTACTTGATATATATATATATATATAATTAATTAACTTCAAAGAAACTATATGCATCAGGCGGAACCCTAGAAAGAAGAGCGAGTCACCTCTCATACCATCCTTAATGGAGTGATCGTTGAATTCCTTGTGAGGTTGCTTCCCAAGCCTGAATTTCTGTACGTATGCATTTTCATTTTGATCATGTTCAAGAAAACGCAATTAATTAGAACAAAGAAAAAGGAAAATTAATTAAAGACATGGAAATTAATGAAGTTGGAATGAATTTCGCAAGAAGAAAAGAAAGCAAGAGTAGTCTAGCTAGCTTGAAATATTAATGTTTGTATTCAAACCTGAAGGTGGCTCTTGAGGTGGTAAAGGGTGAGCCCCTTCACACCCATAACCCTCATGATAGTCTTCGGAGTGGCCTCTGAAATATCCAACATCGAAACAATTAATTAATTATATTGAACATGTATATATGCATGGAATTTAATCAACGAAGGATTAATAATTAATAGGTAGAAGGAGGAAGAAGAAGAATAGTACTGTCGGGTCCTCCAAGCTGATTCACAGCATCGACAAAGCGTTCGTGAAGCTCGACAGTCCAGCGGAGACGAGGCTTGGGGTCTGTGGTGAGGACAAGACCAGAGTCCCCTTGAACACATAAGGGTCTCTCATGGGAATTCATACTTGAAGGCTTCTTGTGCTGGAACATTCTTTTTCTCTCGAATACCAAGAGATTCAAGAACAAATGCGATGCAAAATTATGGGGAAGAATAGGGTGCGTTTTTGAAGAAGAGCTTTAGCTACTACCGCTGTCTTTGCTTTCTCTCTTCTCTTCTCTTCTCTTCTCTTTCTATCTGCTACCTAGAAAAAGCATATGCCGAAAAGCTAACCCTTCTACTAAAGAAATTAAAATCTACAATTTCATTTCTTTTCTTTTCTTTTTCTTATATAAAAAAAAATATTCAAAAGATCGAGCACCAACTAGCTAATATATATGTATATATATATATATGTATATGTATGTATGTATATGCATTCAGGTCTTCTTTTACCCTACTCTATATTATATATATATGTAATGTACATACACTCCAAATATTACATATACTAATGTAGAATATTAATTCTGATCTATTTATACTACTAGTTAATTTAGAGAGAATCTTTACACAATGTGTTCAAGGGTATTGTATGATAGTGTATCTTTAGTAGAAATGACCAAAAGAGGAGTATATCTTTGTTGTAATAGATTTATTCTTCTACCATGTGAAGCTTTTTTATCGTTATAAAAATGTGAGTGAGAATGAGACCCCTCATGCAATCATGATGGGCATTACGTTGTCATACTACTTTACCCTTCATCATCATCATCTTTTTTTTTTTTTTTTTTTTTTTCATAATCGTATTGGCCCGGCCTCGAATTCCACTATATATAAAACATACATATAACACTGATTTTGATGCTAGATCTCTGTTCGTAGTACGACCCCTTTTTAGTATAATTATTATGAACCCAATAAGCTATCAGTCATAATGCATGGTTTAGAACACACAGACATATCCTTTATGTCATTACCAATGAAAAGGTCCAATCATACTTGACAGGAATTAAAATTCATCATCATCATTGTAATGGGATTCTCTCTCTCTAGATTTAATTAGGACACCATTTAATATGCTATATTGACCATGTTTTTATTATGGGATTAATTAGTTTTGTATTCTACTATAATTAAGTATTAGGACCCATTTAATATGCTATTGACCATGTTTTAAATTGCATCTTTTATAACGACTTGTAATCTTTTTGTTATGAATGTACGTACATAAGAAATCTAATTGAAGTGCCATATAATAATTATAATTTTATTAATTTCAAACAGAAAGAAATACAAAAAATCTATTTTGAAAGAAAAAAGACGTGTTTCAAACACATGACTTCATGTATGTAGGTGTAAAATGCATATTAAATGAGCCAATTTTATTTAACAATAATAATAATAAATAAGTAATAAAAAAAATTTATATCATTGATCTATGGATATATTATTTTATGTCATAATCAAACACTATACTTTTATAGCATCCACATACTTAATTTTGTTATTGTATATATGATGTTGTACTTTATTATAAATCGTTAAGTTTATACATAGTAGAGAGGGATTGGCAGATTGAAAGACGTGTTAATTAACAAAAATCGAAATACTAATACTTCAAAAGTATTGGAAGAAATTAAATAAATCTTTCGTTTTTCTTTTTGGTGAAATTGAATTTTAATTTTGTTGATTGCAAAAAGGGTATAATTGTCAAACTATGAATTCTTTAGTTTATTGGTTTCTTTTGAGGATAAGCACTCTCCGTCCTTCCTCTTACATAATGAAGAATATATAAAGCCTAAGAATGGTATTAAACCTTAAAAACGACCACAAAAAAAAAGACCCAAAAAAAGAAAAAAAAAATAGAGGAAATCATGTCATGTATGTATTAATTCTTAAAAATTGTGATTAATAATGAAAATGTGAAATTGGAAACATGGAATAGAAGAAAGGAGGAAGAGACAAGAAAATAAGGAACAAAACTTTAGGCAGAGGTGGAGTGTGGTTGGTTATACATATATATACATACATATACATATATATATATATATATATATATGTGAGGACGTAAAGATCAATGCAAAAAGGAGGGCAGGCAAGTAATATTTGTGGAGCTTTTGATGAAAGGAGTAGGGGACCCCTTACCCCTTAAGCTTTCGGAGCCTCAATCTGGCCCCTTCTCACTTTTGTCCAATTCAAGACTGTCCCATGTTCATATCCATCTCCATATTTCCATGCCCATGCATTAATTTTTCTCTCCTAATTAATAACTCCATTCCAATCCCCATAACCAATTTCAAACAAATTACTACTCGCTAAACTAGTAAAACATGACCAGAAACCCTATTATATTAACAAATGTACCCCCACCCCCACATCATCCTAAAGGATGTAATTTAATTTTCTTTTTGGGACATATATGACATATTAGGAGACCATATATTTTTAAATTTATCAGGCTTAAAAATTACGGATACTATCACATATATATGGTTATTAATTGTTGTTTAGGCTGTTTTTAAAGAGAACTAAAAAATGTAAATTTGATCTTAAAAATTGAGTCTATACCATCATCGATTTCTCTCTCATTCATAAAACGAAAGCAAAGATGTAACAATTTAGCTTGGCATGAATAAATAAATAAAATCTAAAAAGAATTCGTAAAATATTGCTTGATATTCACCCAAATCAAAACCGGGAATAAATGCTTTCTTCTTTGACAATCAAGGGGAAGATTCTTCTCCCAAACATCTAGAACTCTACGAGTTGCAAAGAGAGCTGATTTTTGAATAACGTTGTTATAGTTTCAAATTTGGATTTCTTCAAACCATATAGAGAATACTTATAACCATCATATCATATACATCTCTGGTCCCACTCAGCAGTACAAAATGTTTGACCAAGTCCCACTAAACTATTCATATCAATCCTATGCATGCTTGCCAAGTGTACAATCAATCTAATTGGAATGAAAATTGAAGTCCACAATTATTTATTGTCTAGAATTGCCAATGTATATTTCTGCAACCACCCAATATTGCATATTATATACATATATATGTACATTGGACAATATAATTTGGCCCATCGATCCCTAGTATTCAAATCCAAATGTGTAAAAAAAAAAAAAGAAAGAAGTATGTAATTTGTTTTAGAATTTGGAGATTCCCTTGGACAACTATTGTCATCAGAATCGTATGTATGCCTTTATAATATATTTAAGCAAAGTTGAGGTTTAACTTTTAGTTCATAATGTATTTCAAAGCCAAATCCAAGTGGGAAAAAGTGGGTTGGCTTAGTGTTAAGGCCATGTTTGCTTGAATTTCAAGCATCTTTATGTGCTTTGGGGAATTATTCTTTAAAATGAATATATTCCTTTGGAGATGAAATTGTGGGACCCAACTTTATGCACAATTTGAATACTTTACAAAGCTTCTCTCTTTTCTATCTACTTCTTCATCCTCAAGGATTTTTATAGCATGCTGATGCTGCATCAGTATCCATCCTTTGATTGTAGCAGCTCTCATCAGAATTCAGATATCAAGATTTAAGAGTATGATGATGATTTCTTTTTCTCTTCTTTTTTTTTCCTTTCTTTTCTTTTTCTTTAATTTTGTTTTGGTAGACATGGATATGATAAAGACTATAGGTGGGTATGTATGATGTTAAAAAGTGTATACAGCAATGGGAATATATGGAATTCCACTGTCATATTCATATCTGTTTTTACAGGATATATTTCAACTTAGATGTATGCATAAACTCTGACTCCATATCACATACTTTTCTTGCTTTTATATTTTTTGGGGGTTCTTTAATACTATAATTACTTTGTCTTTGATAATTACCAAAGTCGGTCTAGTCTTGTGTATCCCACCAAAAAACAAAAAAAGAGGTTTGGTCCAGTCTTTGCTCAAAGTGGGCTAGCCCAGCCAGATCATCTTTTCCATATGTAATATATATATATATATATATATATATATATATATAATNTTTTTTTTTTTGCTATACAATCAAAATTATTTATTAAATAATACGTGTTAAATTATTATTTGTTGATATTGATAAATATAGATTAGTAAACTTTTAAATAGATAAATGAATCAAACAATAAACTAATTACATACTCATATCATCCAACACATCATTTGATAAATATTTTGATAACTCTTGTATTTTTTATATTTTTTTTATGATGCCGATATACATAAATTTCCAATTGAGATGCACTTAACATGTGTGAGAAAATATACCACGCAATGATGTATTTTTTAACAAAGTGCTTTATAAAATTTTAAAAATTTGTAAATATCATTCTCATAAAAAATTATATATATATATGTGTGTCAGACTCCTATTAGATATACTTTACATTTATTATGTTTATGTATAAAATTTAAAAATCAAATAAAAAATAAATAGATAAATAGAATTTTTAAAAATCTTAATCAATTATCTTTTCATTTATAATTTAATTTTAGACTTTAGATTCTATCCACTTTCCAATAGCCTAACTATATATATGTATATCAATTTTTTTACCCTTTTTTCTTTTCTTTTTTTTCATGGAAACTCCTTTTTAATTTGACAAATTATAATATCCATCACCACTCGAGGAGTTACTTTGTATAAGCAGTTTGTACTCGGAAAATCTCGTAACAGATAATTATTGATTGAAACCCGTAATCAAGATTTCAAGACTAAACTTACACATTTAGCCAGCGAGAGACAAATTAAATATATATAGCTAAAATAAAAGACCAGGTTTTACAACACGACAAGCATGTGATATATATATATTGGTAAATAACATGCAAGGGATTAAACTGTGCAAGACCACACTTATTAAGATACACACATTTCAAGGATAAAGTCAGCAATTTACATTTTACTCATTGGAACTTCAGTTCGCAATGCAGATTCTTCCCAACTCAAACCTCTTCCAACTTGTATTCTAAGCTTTCTTGCTCAAGCTCTTCCATTGCATAAACCTTGGTTATCAATTGCTGTTCATATTCCCCAAGCACACATATTTAAGCTGCACAAAATATGACAAAAATTATCATTAACAAGTCAAGATAATCAATGATTTATTAACACATACATGTATATTACCATTTGAAATTATCTTAAAGGGACATATATTTACACTTACTTCCAAATACTCATCCATCCCATACTTGGAACCTTCACGTCCAAGACCTGACTGTTTGACACCTCCAAATGGAGCCACCTCTGTTGAAATTATGCCTTCATTGATACCAACAAGTCCACACTCAAGGGCTTCAGAGACACGCCATGACCGTGGAATACTATTTGTAAATACATATGCAGCTAACCCTGCAAACACATATAGGAAACCATTAATGAATGTCGTAGTGAAGCTGGTTTTCTAAATGTTATTTTCAGTACAATTTCAATCAAGGCATCAAATTCTGAATCAAGGATGAGAGGAAAAAGAAAATAAAACCTGCAATGGTATCATTAGCAATGTGGATAGCCTCCTCCTCAGTTTTGAACCGCAATAGTGGTGCCACAGGTCCAAATGATTCCTCTCTGGTTCAAAAGAAAGAGTCTCAAGTACGGCACTTAATAGAAGTAAAACAAAATGTAGTCAAGGACAACTGACCAAGACTAGCAGACACAAAAGGATCTCTGAGCAAATAGCAACCTAGAAAGCCAACCATAAAACTGAAAGTAACCGGCATAAAACCCCTCTTTCAACATTGCCTCTTGCTAAATTATGCTATCAAAGTCCAACTAAAAGCCACAAATTGACATGAATTTGTAGCACTTATCACAACTTGTTATTTTAGTGTTCCAAATATAATAATACGAAGCTACAATAATATTCAGACTCCAAAACATTACACCTCCATTATATGCACAAGTCTTATTACAATTATCTTAGTATAAATAATGTCAAAGGCCATGAATCCAAACAGCAACAGCAATTTACATTTAAATTTTTTACATCAGAATTTACCTCGAGAGAAGCATCTCACTCTTGACATCGCTAATAACTGTTGGCTCATAAAAGGTCATTCCTAGACTATGCCTTTTTCCTCCAAGAACAACTTTTGCTCCCTTCAAATGATAAACAATAATTAGAACTACGCAGCATTAGTTTATACAAAATAGTATCTATTTCATTAACTAGGGGCTGTGATTTGTGTCTCTACATAAAAATACAACTGCGAAATGAGACAAAATAAACAGGTTATGGTTGATCATAAATGATTTTGGGTCATAAATGGACATACTCTTATTTTACAGGTCATTCTCAGGTCAACCTGCTTAACTCAAAATTGATACAAATTAACCTTTTAACTAAATATAACTCCCTTACTACATATGTAAATTTCTATTAAATCATCAAAAATAAGATGTTCTATATAAAACTTAATTTGATGTAAACATATAAAAGTTGTCAATTTGACATATCCTATCACAAGAAGCACTACATTTGCATGAATACTAAACTATACATGGTATACAAACAAAGAATTTCAAGAATATTTCAGTGTACCAGATAAAATCTAAAAGCAAAAGTTACCTAACTCGACATTCACATTGAACTGCTAATTCAACAAAATATTATAAAAAACTAACCTTTGTGATGGCATCTTGGATAAATGATTCAACCTGTAATTCAAAATCCCAAAGTGAGCAATTGATACAGATAAAATATATAAGGGATTAGTAATTGCCAGATGAAAACAGAAATTCCAAACTTCAGAATTCAAATAAACCTTTTGTACTGCAGCTTCATTGATTAGAGGACCCTGAAAGGAAATCAATAGCTAAGTTAACAACAAATGAAGAATGATGTTTAAGCTTAAGTAACTGGTTAAGCCCCAATATCAAAGTAGGACATGAAAAGGTTTTTACAAATAGTAACAAGCTACATACTCATAAAAGTTGTACCATTTACAATCCATACATCAAACAAAATTAAGGAGCTCAACATAAAATTAATTAGCTGACAACATAGTATGATTGCCACATACGGTTGATTCTTTCAGTGTTCCAGAGTACATGTCAACAACTGATAAGATGGTCATAACTATATATTTTTTACTTTCAGTTGTCAATATATATTTTTGGCTTCCAAAACTAGTTTCAACAAATTGAATATAACAGAAATCAACCACAATTTTTCTAATTAAATGTATGAATAAATACCTGGGCCACACCATCACTAAAGCCATTCCCAACTTGCAGATTTTGGACAGCTTTTACAAAAGCATTTGCAAATTTGTCATAGATACCTGCAGAAAAAGAGTGCTTAAAAAGAATAGTAACACTTGTAAGAAGAATTGAACAAATGACCAATTAACGAATAATACTTGCTATATCAATGAATGATGGCAAACCTGCTTTTGATATTTAAAAGTTTACATGCATATCCAGAATTGAAAATCAAGCAATTAACAAGTCCAGTTATAAAGGAGGTTACTAAACAACAAAAACAACAACAATAATAAGGCATGACATGCCAAAAAAATCATGTGTCCATATATTCATAAGTTTGAATTAGAAAGTTATAAATTGGAGGAAGAAAAAGATTAATGGCACTCAACCAAACCAAAATCACAAACAGGACATGCCAACAGGTCTTGCAGCAAAGATGTTTCCACAAAGAAGCAGGTTATAGTTGGTTCACAATCCTATACTTGCAATAGAGAAGCATAATGTTCAATTATAGTCAAAGTAGTTTTATACAACATGGAAGCACCCACTCCACTAGCAAGTTAGACAAACTGATGAAAGAAGTTTTTAACAAATGAAGCGTATCATCACTTATTAGCTGAGTATCCTACCTTCTTGCACAATAATCCTATTTGCACAAACACAGGTTTGTCCACTGTTACGGAACTTCGCCGCAAGCTGCAAAACATAACATAGTTCAGTTCGTGAATATACCAGAATATTAATGACCTATTAACCTGAAACTGACAATACAAAGACAGTTTCAAGGAAATGACACTATCACATTATTTATAGACAAAAACTCTTTTAACTTACAGCTCCTTTTACCGCCACATCCAGGTCTGCATCATCAAAAACTATGCAGGGTGCATTTCCGCCAAGTTCTAGAGATACCTAAAAAATCAAGAAACAACAAAATTAACCTCTTGATATTTTGCAAAACTTCACTGTTTTAGAAAATACATTCATCTTACACCCTGATCTTACCTTTTTAACAGTCCCAGCTGCACCTGCCATCAACTTCTTTCCCACAGCCGTTGATCCTGTGAAGGTGATCTTTCTTACCTGGACAAGTTATATAAGGCAATAGCACTCATGTAACCAAATGTACACCCAAACATCTCGAAAAGAAACCATCAGTGGCACATAGATGAATATATTATGAAGGGACAAAACCTGTGGACTAGCAAGTAATGCATCCCCAATCTCAGGAGCATTTCCCATTACAACATTCACAACACCCTGTGTTGTAATTGTAAACACCATTAGAAAGAAATGTAGAAACAAATTTCCATTGAGATTAGAAACTAAAATAAATGAAAGACCAATGTTCTACTGCAAAAGATATTGTAACATAGTAATATCACAACATATCAAGCAGTTGCAAGTTGCAACAAAGTATACAGAGATCCATTCAACGGGTGTCACTATTCTTTTTGTGCATCAGGCATAAATATCTTCAGTTTTATTTATATTTGATGAGGGGACACAGGACATTTGAAAAATTTAGTAACTCAGGCATTCTAAATCACACTTTCCCTAATTATGTGTTCTCTTTTTTTTTTTCCCCTTTCTTTTTATAGGAAGATGAAGAATATACTTTGATGGCCTTCACTGGTCCAATCCATGTGCTTCAATCACCACGTTGGCAATCAAATAAGCATATCCCATTCTTATGTTACCAAAACTTTGACCAGAAGATAGCAGATACATAATACAAAATGTGCTTAAAATGATTACAGTTGGTATTCCAGCTTGAAGGGCGAGCTCAGCTGCCGCTAAAGCAGTCAAGGGTGTAAGTTCAGAGGGTTTTATGACCACCGTACAGCCACATGCAAGAGCAGGACCAACCTGATTAAAATTTAAATTAGAAACAGGACATGTATGCAATTTTGAGAAATAAAATTCATGATTGGAATCATGTGTTTTAACTTACAAAACCCGAAGAAACTAGATTCAAACCTTCCGGGTAATCATAGCTAAGGGAAAGTTCCATGGGGTAATTGCACCAACAACACCTACAGGCTGCATAACAAATGTTCTTACATCAAACAGATGGAAATATGAAATAAAACAAAAACAATAACAAGAAGCGTACAAAGAAACCCTTTCCCCTGGGTCAGTTAGGCAGTTTATTTTTATATTATTTTAAATATTTATTTATTCATTATTATTTTTTAATGTACAAAGCTGTTCCCTCTCTTAAGAATCTTGCAGAGAATAGGAAGTATATATCAGATGTTTTCTTTGTCATGTAAAAAGAAACATTCTTCTCCCATTTAGGCGAATTTGTTTATATTTTAATGCATTATCCTTATGGTACATAATAGCATATTTGTGTTCCTTTTTGTATTTCCTTCATTGGCATCGCTATTCTAAACACCTGTTAGAAGCAAACCAATCTCCATCAAGGCAAAAAGGTTTCCCGCCACAATATCCAAATACATAATATCAATATTGCATTTTGTGCTTGCTCTTCTGTTTTTAATATTCCAATACATAAATTCACATACATAAATACATACATGCAGTAAATGCATAGATTATAGAGTGATAGATATGCTTAGAGCTCAACTTTTGGATGAATTACTTTACTACTATGGAGTAATTATTTAGCAATAGAATCTTCAATAAGCATATAATCTCACCTGCTTCAGGACAAACAACCGCCGATCAGCAAGGGTCGATGGAATTATGTCACCATATACACGTTTTGCCTCCTCAGCGAAGAACTCGATAAAACCAGCCCCATAGCTAACCTGTAACATAAGTATGGCACGTCACATAGTATATAATTTAAGGAACAACAATAAATGCAGCACCAAAGAAAAATGTTAATTATCTTAATTAAGACTTTAAATGCATACCTCACCCAGAGCTTCTTTTAGAGGTTTCCCTTGCTCCAATGTTATCAGTTGTCCAAGTTCTTCTTTGTAGGATATTAACAAATCATACCTTGAAATAAATGAAAAAATATGAATTTTAGTCCACATATAAAATTCCCCAGCATCTGAAAGCAGAGTTGCAGATAGAAGCCCCAATAGACAATCTACCTCATTACATGAAACATCATGATTTAACTTCAATACAGAAATCGACTTGGAGAAAATTGAAAAACAAGAATCTTCTTAGGAGAAAATTTAAAAAAGCATTAATCCTGGATGCAGGAAATTATGCTAGTGTATTAATGAGGTTAAATAATCCACCATGGATAAATTCAAGACATAACCTTCAACGTCTGAAACTCTCAAAATCTTTTTTCTTCCCAAACGAGAAAAAGAAAATGCTACAAGAAATCAATATTATGAGATTGAACATGGTTTCTATGAGAATGTGTACTAAAAAAATCTTTCACATATCATAAGTTTTG
Organism: Ochetophila trinervis; assembly: GCA_003254975.1. Taxonomy (NCBI): domain Eukaryota; kingdom Viridiplantae; phylum Streptophyta; class Magnoliopsida; order Rosales; family Rhamnaceae; genus Ochetophila; species Ochetophila trinervis. The sequence goes on along the minus strand of QANX01000789.1, from coordinate 22,946 downwards.
CATACAATAAAATGACAAAAATTAAATTTTGTTCTGCTTGAAAAGGCCACTTTCTGCATTGATCTTAATTACATAGCGAAAATAATATAGAAAGATGTTAGTCCTGCAGTAATACAGAAGATGTTTTATTTATCCACCTTTTCTAGCGATATCTACTTAAAATACAGATAGTCAGGGTAGAATCTTTATTCAAACTCTATCAAAGCATGTACATTTAAAAAAGTTAAAAAAATTCAGTTTTTTAAAGATAACAGATCAATAGATGAAAAGAAAAAAATAATAATAATAAAATTCATATGGAGATTCAAAGAGCAGTAACTATACCATTTTCTTAGGCATTTGCTCCGTTCAGCAGCAGTGATTTTGCTCCAAGCTACAAGGAAAACAAAATACATAGTTTAACTGGTAAAACCAATTATAGTAAATCATGCTATAAAAAAATGATAGCTCAAAATATAAAAAATATGGACATAACAAGTAAATTGAAAGATGCATTTAAAGTTGAAATTAAAGGGATCAATTAGAAAAGCCACAATTATTTTTTTATCTGCTTCAGTCTTAGTCTAGTCCCCTAATTTTTCAAGCAATGTATCATTATAAACGTTTAATGTCCAATGAACCTAGTCTTACCAATTTTTATTGAAAGGGTTGAACACACAAAAATTAAAATTTAAGGAATGGATAACTCAAAGAAATCGGATTGAAGAAGTAATAAAATTTAAAACATGGACTATTAACACAAAGAGCATGTCACATCTGATCCCTCATACAAATCATCACTAACCCTCCAAAATTACACAGATTAATACTAAAAAACATTATCTAACTTAAAGTAAGGACTAAGGATAATGCATGAAAACAAAAACAAACAAAAGTTCTTTACATCATAGTTTTTGAATCTGTTAACCATGGTTAGCTATTGCTTCAATAAAATATTACCAAACTTTGTAATCTAATGGTTTAATCAAATAAGTCCAGAAGCAAGGGGAAAAAAAACCGAACCGGATTACATGCTACAACTTTAATCCATTATCACTAGAAACTATTGGTAAAAATGATTAGTCTGAAAGAATTAGGGTGTGTCAAGACATGATAATATAAGCACAAATAGTTTGGTTGGACAAATATGCAATGTTATTTAGTATGAATGTTGTTCCCAGAATATTGCATAATCAAAGTGTGAAACAGTCAAAAATCCCATACAATTAAATGCATCTTGAGCTGAAGATATTGCATCATTTGTCTCCTTATGACCCATGCATGGGACATTTGCTATAACTTCACCAGTTGCTGGATTGGTAACCTGCCATGACATAACATAGTATAGGTGTTTGGAAAAGGAAAGGAAAATTTGGCATCATTTGGATCATAGTGGAGCAAAAAGAGTCAAGGATGAAATCAAGGAAATAGGGAAACAGTTAGAGAGAGCAGTGTGATATCACAGTCTTCTAAATGGAAGGTTCCAGATCAACCGAACTAATAAGCTATCTAAGCATGGCAACAAATAGGTGCTTGATCTGCAAACTAACTAAAAAAATAATGCTATATTTATCTTGGTTAATAAAATTCTTAAACCGTATATCACAACAAAACTAAAACAAAGTCATTAGCAAAAACTAAAATGGTAATATAAAACAAGATGCCTATCAGCATCACACCATATTACTGGAAAATGCTGGACCTACCAAAATATTCACCAAATTTATTTACCAAATGATGTAGCAGACGATGTGTCGATCTTTAATTGGTTTATTCTTTTGATTCATTTATCCATTTAAGATTCACTCATTCATATTTAAGTTATATGAATATGTCAACCAATAATATCTTAACATGTGTCATTTGGGAAATAAATTTGGTCAATATTTTGGTATGGGTAAGCATTACTGTTACAGGAAATACAACTCATTAAGGCCAAGGTAGCTAAAAGAATTTTAAGCATTTATAGCACTGCAAACCTAATTAGGATATGCTAACATCCCAAATCTTTTCTTTCATTACAGAAGTAATGTTTAAAAACAGCTATCATTTATGCAATTATGATAGATAGTTTAGGGATAATAACATCAAAGGAAAACCTAAAAGTTATCACTCAAACCTCTATAGTCTTCCCATCATATGCATCAGCCCATTTTGCTCCAATAAGGCCTTGAGTGCGTAATAGACCAGAACTCCTTAGCCGAGAGGCAACATTCTTTGCATCCATAGTTATCTAGCATCCAAATCCTCATTCAGACATCAATATATCCAAAAACAACTAAAAAGAAAAAAGTTGTGAAATAATAGAAAAGTGTATTTGAAGTGCATATATATATATATATATATGTATATGTATAATAAACCATAACAAGAGTAACAAAATCAAAGAAAGATAAGAATGTAAAATACAATTATCCGTATGGGCAACAAAATATACATATATTTATGTGTATAATAAACCAGTAACAAGAGTAACAGAATCAAAGAAAAAGGCAAGAAAGTAAAGAATGATTATCGATCTGGGCAATAAAATGGGGGAATCCATATTGAAAGGATGATACTCAGTCTCTAGGAATCTAATTATTAAATAAGTTAGCTGTTGTGGAGAAGGTCATAATAGGCTGTAACTAGGACCTCAAGAACCTGATATCCTATTGGATTTTAATAATATATTATCAAACAAAACTTGAAATCTTAAATTGAAGTATGTGTGTCTGAAGTGTTTGGAATCTTTCTTGTTCAATCGAGTAAACTCAACTCAAGTTTTGATGAATGCCATTAATTATTCAGGCCTACAATCCAAACAGCTAATGAAGAGCTGAAAAAGAAAGCCCTCTTTAACAAAATAATAATAATAATAATAACAACAACAACAACATCATAATACAATCTAAAGCATTAATCTAGAAACAAAAAAAGGCACTTTTTTCCCCCCAAATTCCAGTCTCAGAGATAAAATTTGAAATAAAAATTACAAACAATATAATCCCCAATTTTTACGAAATCTCCGTTTACTAGAAATTCAGAAAATTCAAAGGCTTCAAAATCCACAACTGTGATGATAAAAAAAACATCAAGTTATATAATAAATCAACTTGCGTAATACAACAACAGAAACATATACATACATACAGAGCGAGAGAGAGAGAGGCGACTACTTGCAAATGTGTGCTGAGTAAATGAAGAGGAGTGTCTGGTAGAGGAAAACATAGCGAAAAATATATAATATTTTGTGGAGAGTTGGAGAAGAGAGAAAGAGAAAGAGTACCTGGCGAGAGAGGAGCGAAGAGGGGCCGTGCATGCAAACCAGATGGGAGAGACGCTTCAGCGGTGCCACGCCCACGCGTGCCGCTGCTAATAATCTTAACGCCATCTCTCTCTCTCTCTCTCTGTGATTCGAATCAAATTTATGTCTTTTTTCTTCTTCTACTACTCTCTCCACTATTCACACTCCACCACTCCACTCTTCACCACTCCACTCTTCCCTCTTCTCTATTAGCTTTTTTTCACATACAGTGTATCATTCGCATCGTTGACCAATTTGAGGGTGTTCGCATCGTATATCATTGGCTTTTATATTGTGGTCAATAAGTCAGCCTTGACGGCTATCAAAACTGCTATATCACGCTATCCGAACTAGTAGTCACCATTTAGGTTGATCACAATAATCTAATTCCAAATAACTTTGTAACTGATATGAAAAAAATACTACTATTGGCTTATTATACCAAACTGCATTAAAAAGAGAAGAATAAAAACTTGTATATAATTTTTTTTGTCTGTTGTACCTGTTATGTATTCAATTTACTCTTTTATTAAAAAAAATAATTAGATTTTGGCAATATTTAAATTTATTTCTTAAAAAATAATATGTGTAGATTAAAAGCATTTTCTAACAAATTGTTTTTTTTTTTAAACTGACCCAAACAATTTGTTTTCCATATTAATTTTATTCTTTTTAATTTTATTAGACAATAAAAAATTCATTACAATTAGGGAAAAATATAATTTTATCTAGGTCAATATTTAATAAGTTTATCACCGGATCAAACCTATAAATACATAATATTTTTTTAATTTGATCTCAACATATATCTCAATATATTAATAATCAATTTGTTATGGACAATAATTTTGTAAACTTTTAAAAATAATTAAAGAAATGGGATAAATTGATGTTATGTTAAAGTTCATGAAAAAATTGCTCAAGGGAAATTTGAAGCTCTAATAAAAGTTGGAGGAACTATTTATAGACTTAGAGTGACCAAACCTACAAATACATAATATTTGTTTTTAATTTTGATCTCACTGTATATTTCAATATATGAATAATCAATTTGTTACTGGACAATAATTCTGTCAACTTTTAAAAATTATTAAAGAAATGGGATAAATTGATGTTATGTTAAAGTTCATGGAAAAATTGCTCAAGGGCAATTTGAAACTCTAATAAAAGTTGAAGGGGGTAACTTTAAGTTTACTATTTATATATTTAGAGTAATTTGTAAAATTTATATCAATTTTACAAACGTTCTTTCCGATTTTGGTCAAAGGAAAAATTGATTAAAATATAAATTTGTAAGAAAAAAAAGGAAGGAATCGAAAATAGAAAACTGAGTCCAAGCGCGTAGCTCGATTGACATTTGAATGGCCTTTGTTCTTCGTTTTTCTCTACCTATAAACAACCAATATTTCTTCTAGAGAAAGACGAACCCAACCAAATAGAAAAAAAGGAAAAAGAAATAGAAAGAGAGAGAGAGGGAGGGGTGGCCGGCCGCCTTGAATAGAGAGAGAAAGAAACATCCTTTCTCTTTCTCTTTCCAATCCGAATTCTCGTAAAAGTCAAAAACTCCAAATCCCTAACACGCACAGAAAAAACCCACCCCCCACCTTCAAATACACCATTAGTCTCCACCCTCTCCTTCTCATCCTCCTTCTCTCCACTGTTTCATCATCGCCGTTTTTCGCCTCTCTCCCCTCTGGGTCTCAAAGGGTCTACTGGGTTTTGTTTCCGAATCGGACAATTAAGTAGAGGATTTTCAGGTTTCACCGGTGATGAGTTCCAATACGGCGCCGTCGAGCTCGGGGGGCGCTGGATCGGCCGATTCTAATGCTACCAGAAGGAATTCCAAGCGACCCAAATGTAATTCTCTTAAAAGCTTTTTAATTTCTGTGTGTTTTGGATTTTGAGGGTCAATTCACGAGTACCCACGCCCAATTTTGTTGACTTCTTATTGGATTTTTTTATATTTTCATTTTCTTTATAAAAAAAAAAGTTAGGAAATTTATGTTTAAAATATGTATAGATTTTATTTTGGGGTGTGTGAGTGGTGTTGAGTCAGATCGCATGTACCCAGAAACAAAACAAATTTATGTTGGTTTATTGTTTTGATACATGTGATCATTTATGGCATTTTTGTTTTGTTTTAATAGCATGTGAGAAAGTTCTGTTTTTTGTGTTTGTTATTCTCTGCTTGGGGTGTAATTCTTCTGTTCATCGTTTGAACTTTGTAGTTTCATTTTGTTTCATGATTCGAACCCCTGGTTATGATATTATTATTTGGTTGTGCTCATGTAAGACTTGTGGTAAAAGATTTGCTTATTTTTTACCGGAATTTAATGGTTAAATTATTTTTTTGTAAGATATTAATGGAGTTGGGAAGAGAATGGCCGGATATGGTACTTGCCAATAAGTGTTGATAGTAATTAATGTTTAAATTTCAAGGTATACTTTAGATTACTAACGAGCTATAAATTCCTTTCTTAAAACTAGATTAGCAAATTTGCAAAAGAGGAAAGGAGATGAAGAATCAAATTTAACTTTAACATCAATGTCTCCTTATAAATGTGATAGATGTCTATGAACTTGCTTTGTATTTTGCTTAGGAATCAAAATATAATTGGATAGTAGTTTGTTTTTTGCTACTACGGTGGGAGATATATGTGGTTGGTTTCAAGTTTTGGGTATGCTATGTGAAGTCAGTTGATGATAGGATCGGTGCAGGTTTGCATGATTTGCAATAATTGCTTATTTGTATTTTGGGAAGAATTAATTGACATAAATTTAGATCTTTGTATGTGCGAACTTTCTTATTTTTGGGATTGGATAATTAAGTGGCACACTATCCTTCTTGGGGCTTACTTATGTGTATATCTTTCTAAGCCACCTGATCATGAGCCCATGTCAATATAATTTGTACATCTTAAAGCATAACACATAACTAAAATAAGAAACAGAGTAATTGATAAGTAGGAATTTATATGTTGCTTAAGATATATGACATCTGACTTACATTAGGTTAATTTTGAGGACTAAAATGAATTCCATTGTTAAAATTCTTCTATTTTCAGATTCGAGGTTTACTCAGCAGGAACTTCCAGCATGCAAACCAATTCTGACTCCGGGTTGGGTAAGAGTTGTTATCTTCTAACCTATGTTATCCAGGCTCTTCAATCACCTTCCTAAATGCCTGTGTATGACACTTGAACAATGTTAACGATGTCTCTTTTAGACATTCCGAATACATAATTTATAAAACAAACGAGTTCAAACATTTGAACATATCCTTGTTTGTAACACCTGTATTTGAGACTATACACATTTACATACATGAACAACTAATTGATTGAAGTCTTCCTCTATCTCTCTCTTCCCTGGCTCACTCATTTTGTCTATCAATGTGTATATGCAGGTTATTTCAGCATTCTTGCTCGTCAGCATTGTTTTCATTCCCATTGGAGTAGCTTCGCTTCATGCTTCACGAGATGTATGGTTGAGTGAGACCCTTATCTATTTTTGTAAATTAATAGTTGCAGATGTAGTTGAACAGGCAATATCTTTCTAACAGGTTGTCGAAATTGTTGATCGTTATGAAACTGAATGCATACCCCCAAACTTCAGAGGTGCTAAAAGTGAGAAGATCAAATACATACAAGGCTCTGAAAATAAAATATGCAACAGAACATTAAGAGTAAGGTTTCTCTCTTTTTCTTATTTTCTAAGGTTTCACCTTTTTGGGACTTTAGAGGACCATCATTTCCAGACTCCAGAATAGTATTAAATGCTCTAGAGCCTTTGACGAAAGTAATGACTGTAGAAGCGAGAAAAAATCTGACTATTCGATAATATTAGAAGGAAATTAAGATCAGTTAGATCTAGTAGCAATAATGATTTGAGTCCAATAGCTATAAAAATGGATGAAGTTATATATATATATATATTATATATATTTTTTTTTTATTTTTTTTACTTTTATCCTTTGTGAAGGTGCCAAAGCATATGAAGAAGCCCATATATGTGTACTATCAACTTGACAATTTCTACCAGAATCATCGGAGGTATGTATTTCACATTCTTGCCAAATCCTTCTTTAATGTTTAATATGAATAATGGAAGATTCTTTCTTTAGGAATTCAAATGGGTGAGTGTGTATGTAGTACTATGGCCTAGTAATTACTTTGTTATCTCCAATAGAATTTTGGGCCACCTTTGGGGTATAAAGTAGAAAGACCAAGTAGAAAGACCAAGGTTCATGTTGTTCAAGGAATGATCCTTTGCAACATCATGTTCCACATCCTGATCTCAAGTTAGGATGAGAAGATACAGGATGCATTGAAATATAGAATATGTGATGATGGTCTACTCGTTTATATCAACTAACACAAACACGTGCTAACAGACTTAATTGTGGTACTTCAATGTGTAATATTATTGGGAAAACAATAGTGATACAATGTTGGTACAATTTATAAATAATATAAGTTCATTGAATATTTTCAGAATAACTTAGGTATGATTGTTTGTATTTCAAAGGAACCCATCTGGACTAATTACTTTACAGTTTGACTCACAGAAAAGTACAGTTCAAAAAGGTTAAAATATAATTGGGACGAATGTGTAATAAAGTGTAAATTGATGGTTTATTACATTGTAAATTTAATTTTGTTGTTATTACATTATAATTGCGTTGTTGTTTGAAATCTTGACTTTTTACAATTTAGGTATGTTAAGAGCCGAAGTGATGAACAGTTGAGAAAAAACAGTAGTGTAAATGAGGTGAGTTCTTGTAAGCCTGAAGATAATGTAAACGGACAGCCAATTGTGCCTTGCGGTCTCATCGCTTGGAGTTTGTTCAACGACACATATAATTTTCAACGGAATAACCAGCAATTGATTGTGAACAAGAAGGGTATCTCATGGAGCAGTGATAGGAAGCACAAATTTGGCAAAAATGTCTTTCCAAGGAACTTCCAGAATGGAATTCTTAAAGGTGGTGCACAGCTCAATAGCTCAATACCTGTAAGCTTCACGTCACTTATCTATAATTGATCTTTCATTCCTTTGCATACTTTTAAGACTGGTTTTAATTTAAATTTTCTGATACAGATCATTGTTTTCACTCCTTTGCGTAAATTGGGCCCTTTCTAAGATTTTTTCTTTGGATGATTGTTTCTTTTTCCTTCTTTTTATTAAATAAAATTTGTTGCGGAAGGCAAGGGGTTAACCTAGTTAAATATTTTTGTTCTACAGTTGAGCGAGCAGGAAGACCTTATTGTGTGGATGCGAACTGCTGCTCTGCCAACTTTCAGAAAACTGTATGGGAAAATAGAGGAGGATCTCCAGCAAAATGATCTCATACACGTGATGCTGGAGAACAATTACAACACTTACAGTTTTAGTGGCAAGAAGAAGCTTGTACTTTCTACCACTAGTTGGCTTGGTGGCAAGAATGACTTCCTTGGTATTGCTTACCTCACTGTTGGTGGGCTATGCTTCTTCCTGGCATTAGCTTTTACAGTTGTATATCTTGTGAAACCAAGGTAAATCTCTCGACCGCAAATGTTCCACTTTCTCATCGTGCATGGCCTTTCTAGGTTTGATATTTTTGATAGATACCTCTCTAGATCGCTCCCTTAATGGTTCTTGGTTTTTCTGTACATTTTGATTAACTCTCTTGATGCTGCATGGTTTTTTGTACATTTAGATGGCCACTCTGAGTAGAGATAGATAATTGGCTTTGCCAAATCACATTATCTTTTACTTTGTATTCAGCTACTCGAGAGTCTCACACAGGTCTATAAATGCGTAAATAGGGTTTATCTCTTTTTTTTTTTTTTTTTTTTTCCTTTTTGTGTGTGTGCACGTGCGCGCAAGTGCATCTATTCCTTGTCTTTCCTGGAGGGCTGCCAATTTCTGCAGCCACACTATACGGTACCCATGTAACTTACATGGAAGAAGGGTGACTTGCTGAGAAACAAGCTTTTGTAATTTAGTTACAATGGCAACAGGCAACAGATTGAATAGTTTACAGAATTTGTAGGTAGTGACTTTATATTTTTTTGTTGCTGATCCTCTTGCTTTCATTCTCTGCAGGCAACTTGGTGATCCTTCTTATTTGTCTTGGAATAGAAGTCCATCAGGGCACTAAGTTTGTGGAAGCCATCTCCATTAGAGAAGCTTTTCTAAATGTAACTTATGTGTAATTGATAAAGTACATAGAAGTTTGAAAAGCGGTTTCTGTGATTTCTTTTTTTATTTTCAAGTACGATTTCATAAACTTTACATGTATAATTGCAGGAGTAGTATTTAATACATTTTGTTTTTAACATTGATTCATTGCATTCTTCGACAACCATTAAGTAAACTTGTAGGCATATCTGCTTCTCTATCCATTAGTAGTGATTTTCAAACCACTCTTAGTAGGATGTTAGAAAGGTAAGTGCCTTCGGGGTATGATGGGTCAATAGGATGATCACAAGCTGCTCCAGCCTGTCTTAGAATTGTTACTTTTTTCCCAGCCACTGTTGCAGCACCCTGATATGATAAAGGGAAACAAGATGCTTGTTCATAATCATATGTTCAATGATCCATGATATGCATTTTAAAATTAATGACATCATTACAGATAATAAGGGAGATTAAATGCTTTCAGTTAGCTGCAATGTAACAAGCTCGTAAAGTTACGTGATTGAATGGGACTGAGGATCCAGAAATTGGGAAAATGAGTCTATGCACATTTTCATTGAGAAGGTTTTCAGTAGAAAAAATTACTTGCCTGAAGAATGTGCAAGAACATCCCACTCTGGGTCATAGCTCCAGAACATGAACAAGTCATGAGAAGACCACCTCTCTTTGTCAATCGCATAGCCAATGAATTTAACGTTCTATACATCCCTGATGCACTTTGTAGAACCTGGATACAGAAATAAGCCAATCAACAGCTGCAAATTAAATCTATTAAACCTGAAGGAAGCAGCGAGTCATTATTCACATGCATCGATAGCAGCATTGCTCTAAGATTACCAAGAATTATACATGATGTGACCGTGTGAACATGATTCTGTCTGTCCTTGTGCGGATTAAATTTTTAGTTAATGTAATAAACCTCTTTATAGCCTATAAAATTATAAAGCAAAAATGCAATCTTAATTTGATTCTTAAAATGGAGTGTAAATAAAGGTTGAAGAAAGTGGAATGATGAAAAGAACAGAAAAATCTTCAGAGGTGATTTCCTAATGTTTCTTTTTTGGCGTTTTGCTTTTTGGGTTTTCCCTAGCTGTTTAGTATCAGGCTTTTTCTTCAAGCGATAGTAAAGCTTCTTACCTGGTTACAGGCTTGAAGGAAAAACAGAAAAGAACAACCCCGTTCAAATTTTTGTTTGAGCGCCAAAGCTTCAACTAAGAGAACATTTAAACATATGCTACAACAGAAAGAGGTATAATTGACTATGATAGGCACAATGTAGGTACCATACCTTTCTTCGCGGAGCTAATTTAGGAGGATCTAAAATGACAATATCCCATGATTCATTTCTAGAAAGAGCACTCTTCATAAACTCAGTTGCATCTTCTTGCAAAAATGATATTCTTTCTGGATCCATGTTGTTAAGCACAATGTTTTCTTTAGCTAGCTCTAAAGCTGGCAAGGACGTATCAACACCTGATAGAATGCAGAAATAGTAAGAAACAAATCAAGTCATAAAGGCATATGCAATCCAAGAGCCACTTCTAATAAAGTGCAAATTAGCAAAGTCGTAACATTACAGTCAAAGTCATAGAAAAAGGTGGGCATGTGGTAGGCACTGCAAAAGAAATGACAGAGTTGGGAATAATTAGTACCAGTAACATCTATGGCACCCCCTCGTGCTGCATTTAGAGCAAAACCACCACTGTAGCAGCATATATCAAGAACTCTCTGACCATCTGAAATTTTTGATATGAATTGACGGTTGTCACGCTGATCAGCATAAAATCCTGTCTTCTGACCCTCAAGTGAAATTGCATAAGAAATCCCATTTTCCATGACCTAAATAAATTGCTAGATGGAATCAAAAAAACAATGAATATATCTTGTAAAGCACAATGCTACAGGCACGAGTTGAGCAATTACTGCATGAAGGCATTTTCAAAGATCCTAAGCTAGTTCATATTGGAAAATATGCCTTATATACATTGTTGGGCCTGCTTCCTACTAGCTATAGCTTTTGAGATAGATGGTAATTTAACATTGTATTAGAGCCTTGGTGACCTAGAGGTTCGATCTTTGATACTCCCAATTGAGTTTGCATTTGTGTTGAATTGTTGGCATGTGTAAGGCCCGATTTCTTACTCCCTGTCAATGGCTTATACATGAGAGGGTGTATTGGAAAATATGCTTGATATGCATTGATGGGCACATTTCCTATCAACTATAGCTTTTGGGATAGTCAATGATTTCATAGTTCAAAACACTCCACTATGGAGGAGTAATAAAATTAACATTTTTTTACTTCATTTCAAAATGTATAGTGATATTCTGGAGGGAATTCCGCTAATGAGAAGGTCAGCAAGGGTCAAAAGACCCAGAAAAAGAGTACAAACTAAATAATAGAAATGACTATAATCATACCAAATTTTGTTTGGATGATGGCATACAAAGTAGCAGGGATGAGATGAGGTAGTTATTTTAAATATTTTGTACTGTTGAAGTTTGTTGATAAGAAAATGCCCAAAATGATTATTCTGTCTTCAAAAAATGTTAGTGTTACCATGAAGAACTTAAAATGTAAAAGTAAATTGTTTACAGGGATTGGTACCTTTGTTGTTTTAGGACAGGTGGATGAATGCATTTCCTTCAGATTTGAAAAATCCAATCCTTCTTCTCTCAAAATTTCAACAGATGGTCTCCAGTTTATATGATTAATTTCACCCATTCTTGTTATGCAAGCCTCTATTTCTGGTTTGTACTTCTCAACCCAAGCAGCAGATGATGCTACTACAGCTATATCTCCAAAGATATCAACAATTAGTCCTGACAATCTGTAGTAAGAAGTGACAAGGAAAGTAAAAATAAGTGAACTAGTGTGCCAAAAGGTTCAATCTAAACAAATAACAGTGAGAAGAACCTTCATACCATACATAAATAAATAAGAAACGTTTAATCGTGAGTAATGAAATCACCATTGCATAATTTGAGGTGGAATACCTGTCTCCTTCACTATTGACAAGTCGAAAAGTGTTTGTATGAGCTGAGGGAAGCCCCAAACTTTTGCGTAATTCTATAGCTGCATCAATTCTTGTATCAAGCAGTTTCTCCATGTCCAATGCACAGGAAGGATCTCTACATCATTAAACTTTGAAACTTAAAAGCCCTGCGAAGGAGATAAGACATAATGAGAGAATGCTTATTATAGCTATACCTTCTTGCTTCTTCCTCAAGCTGCATCAATCGGACACAGAACATAGATGCAGAATTATACATGCCCCATCCTATCGGCTTTTCTTTCCCATCAGCTACCAGCACAATATCTCCAGTATTAGGTGGTGGTCTGCCAATTATTCTATCAACTGCTCCACTATATACCATGGGGCTTCCATCCTTGAAGAGCTGTGTCTTCCCCTTTTTCAGTACAACCTTTGCAATACCTACCTGGCCCAAAAAAGATAAAAGTTAGGAAATCTGAAAGATGTTAATCATGGTACATAGGAATGTCCTACATAACATTATGGTCAAGTTAGACACTGAACACAATTCTCTGATAAACACAAGATGAGAATACCACCCAACTTTTAATGTGCAGTTTCATTGTGGGAAGCTGATAGCCTATCATAGATTATCAGGTATTGCAAGCACCAAAGTAAGCTCAAGTAAACTCAGCATAAGCCCTGTTGGCTTACAGCACACTGTTCAATTATGTTCTCATCTTCCCATGTATCAACTGAAACTTGAAAAATTCTGGTACCAGAAGAAAGTGTATTTCTATGTATAAATGTGAAAAGAAACGAAAATCTACCAACAAAACATTTATCAAATTAAATGAATAGCAAAAGCAAATAATTCAAATTATTGGAATTCAATAGCCAAGCATCTTAATGGTCTTTCAAATTCGGATTCAGTATCATAAAATTTTACATAATTTTGGAACTTGGAACAAACAATTCAAACTCAACTGAATCTCAATTAGTTTAACATTCAGTCACATAATGTAACGAGTTTTAAACCCACATTTTTCATTGTCCATAACAACATATTACAGAAACATAACCTACGCAAATGTTGTCGCTCCTTGTTTACCATCAAGCATGCAATTTGAGACAGACCCAGAAGCCAAAAAGTTGAGAAACTGATATGAAAACTTTAAAAGGTGAACGGAAATGACAGAGTTGAAGATACCTATTTGCTCCAGAAAGCCGCAATGTGAATTAAAAGGAAGTAAATAGATAAAAAGAAACAACATTGAGCCACAGAGAGAGAGAGAGAGAGAGAGACTTAAGACCTTTGTGGTGAGCAAAAGCGAGTTCTTGAAGGGTGGTGGTGGTGGCTGGCAAAGAAGAAGCAGACAGAGACTTCATCAGTTGCCGCTGCATGGCTTTCAAACTAGTAACACTTACAAATAGAACCAAGTTCAAAGGCAGCAACTTTTTCTACCCCTTTTCGTTCGATGTGCTGTGGAGTGTGGATATATAATCCGGGCCTTTTCCCTATTAAATATAACCCGTACCCGATTACCCACCCTTCTCCCAATTTTAATAAGAAAAAAAGGTGGTGGTAAAACTATGAAGTTTTCCCATTAATTTTTAGTGTTAATTTTCAAATAAATATAAATATCAAGTTGGTCGTTTATTTGAAAATATAGTGAAAATAATTCTGAAGGAATTATAAATTAATGAAACAAGGTAACATGGTAGAGAATGTAGAACCCAATCTGGCTCTGCCCTCTTGCCATCCCTATCGTTGAAAATCTTGGATTGCATATGTTTACTACTAGGCTGAGAGTCTGTCAATAGCATATAGAGTGACAGAGATGTTTGTATATTATTTGTCTTTTATTGGATGCCTGGTTGGTTTTATAGCAAGAATATATACCGAATCAATCCCATATTATCAATAATACTCAACATCTCATATTGTAGATGAGAAATCGTCATACTCAATTATAGCAATGGACGATAACCATATATCATCCTGTTGGTTCTTATCGTACTAAAAATAGTTGTCACTATTTTCCAATTGTATATATGTTTAGGCACTTTACGAACATAAGCAGAAGACAATTTGCAAAGACCTAAACCCATATACAAATCCTCTTTCATTTCATCTGCACTTGCAACTATAATTTGCTAAAATGAAGATGATGGTGATCATTATGATTAATCAAAATATTCCTCTTATTTTGCCAGCTGATAATGATCACTTGCTGCTTCTTTGTTTCACATCCTATGAATTCCTCTACCATTTTCTCCTGCCTCCCTCACCAAAGCTCCACTTTATTGCAACTAAACGAGAGATTCCATATAAGAAGCTTGACTATTATTATTTTGATGATGAGGGCTGTAAGATGATAAGCTTTTGGAATAATGATGAGGGTGCTAGAGATGGCACTTTTGCTGTTTTGGAAGCAAAGCTGGAAACCTGAAAAGGATGCTGATCTGGTGTGCAAACCAGACCAGCAAAAGAACCAGTTAGCTTAGTTATGTTTTTGGCTGAGTATGTTTTAGTCTCTTTCTGTCTCATATAATAGCTTAAGCTTATCCATCACAAATACAAGTAGGAATTTCGTTCTTCCCAAATTTGTAGAATACTATTTGTCCTCGTGCAATATAAGTAGATTTCCTGAAAAGACAAGACAACTTGAGTGCATTAGATCTCTCCAACAATATAATTGAGTGCATTAGCGGCCGGGAACAAGACCCATCAGTTGTTCCATGGAAGGAATTGTATCATCTAAACCTGCATTAATCCAACATGTTACAAGGACTAGTAGTTGTTCCACCGATGTCCATCAGTTATTTCGACATCTCAAATAATTCTGAGTGGAAGAACTGATCCATTAATATTCTGTAAGCTGAAGTAGCTTAACATATTTGAGGCCTTGGATAATCATCTAAATGGCACCAAGAAAATTACAACTTCCAAGGATACATGCTACAGACATGTAGAACCATTGGACAGGAGGGGCAACCAATTATATGTGAAGCTCCCAGGGTCACTACTTAAATGCAAAGGCTACTCTTTTTAAATCGCCACAATCATTTAATTGATGCTTTTCCTTTTTGGTTGCAGAATTTGCTTCAGCTCAGATCCCTTACATTGGGCTCTAATAGATTCCAGAGTCCAAGTTTTGTGAAGTTGCAGATCATTGATTTGTTATCCAATGATTTTACAGGGAGCTTACTAACCCAATATTTTAGAAATTAGACTTTCATGACTGAAGACTCTTAAGCAAGATCAGCTATCACTAGAATACAAGAGTAGACATTTTCATGAAGACATTATCATGCCTCAATCGACATGATGAAAACCAAAGACTGGAAATGGATTTGGTCGATATTATTCAAACAAACTCTGCAGCCATTTATCTTTCTAACAAAATATTTCATGGAGAAATTCAAGTAGCATAGGTAGTCTTCCATCTCTTATTATTCTCAACTTGCCGCGCAATAGTTTCGCAGGACTCATCCCTTAATCACTTGGAAATCTCACTCGCCTTGAATCATTAGATCTCTATACTAATAAATTTTCTGTTGAAATACCCAAACAGGTCGTCAAACTTTACATTTTCTTGGATATTTGAACTCGTCAATGAACCAGCTTGTTGGTCCAATACCACAAGGTGGACAAGTAGGGACGTAAATTTTCAAATGAGGGAAACATAGGGTTATGTGGCATACCATTGTCAAGAAAAATGTGCAAGTCTTTTACTAACTTCTTCTCACCATGAGGAGATGGAGATATCATTCAATATTAGATAGTTTTAGCTGGAAAGTAGTAGTGATGGGATATAGATGTGGACTAATATTTGAATGGTTGTGGAAATATCATCATCACCTCAAGGATGCAAAATTTGATGTACAGACTTTTTGGAGCTATACCATAAAGGAAACAAAGATGAAGTAAATTGCAAATGGTTGAATTTGAAGTTCAAAATTTAGAACACTATGGATACATACAGGTAAAGTGAGTAGCAAAAAGCTTGCAAGGAGTTTTTAATTTTGGAAAAGACTGTTTTATGCTGAGAGTGATGGATCTCAGCTCACCACGCATGCAATGAGATGATCAATTAATGGTAATGCTGTAAGTTATATATAGGCAGAGCCAAGCTACCTCATTGCCATAAATGCTTTCCATATATGCTTTGGCTGTACTCTCTTGTAAACTTCGCTGCAGACTCAATGCAATATCTATATAGCTTTTTAAAAAAAGAAGTCAAAAGTGAAAAGCGGCAGCTTGAACATTGAACACACTCTCCCAAATGCCATTAGCATATGCCATTAAGAAAAGACGGGTTGAACATTTAAGCACACATTACACGGAGATGGAAAAGAAAAGGCAATGCGAGAAACAATATCATTTGTATGAAGCCGTTGATACAGCATACGCCAACACAAAAGCAAGACTAGATTAAATGTGTGGCACTCATGGATCACCAACTTTCGCATCAACCAACAAAGGAACTTAAGCAAACTTCAAAGCATGAGAAAGTTGCCACCAACAATTCGGACCTAAGAAATCCGAGATAACATGCACATTCTGAACGCCAACATCCATCCCAAAATTCAACACTTCCATCCAACCCCAATTGCCATGCTAAAACCGAATTTGAAATTGATTTCACCTCAACAATCCATTCACATATATGTAATCTTTCTTTCAAAAGCGCAATATATGAAACTTGATTTTAAGGCACGCCAAATTGCTACTGATCAAGTAACGTAACTACTATAACTACTGCAAACCATGCCAAGACACCCAGCACCAACAAATTGATACACAAAATTATCTTTTGTCATAAATTCCCAAGCTGCCACTTTAGTGATTAAAGCTCCATTCAAAATAGACACATCTTTAACATCTAAACCACCCTCCACTCCTTCAAACTAAATAATAATAATAATTAATTATTATTATTATTTTATGAATTACATTACTAATAAATTATATAATAAATAGTCATAACAGTCCAGGTGGCAAAAATCATTCTCAATTTCAAAAATAAAAAATTACATTCACCAGGATGGTTTTGCTACATTACTCTCTCTTCACCCTTACCAATTACCATCTCTCATCCTGGCCTTGTGAGCTTCTCTGTGTTTTGTTGCTTTTTTAGTAGAACAAGGATTGGTTGCAGTAGAGAAAGGTCGTTTTTAGTTTTTTTTCAGATTGATAAAGATGTTTTCTTTTTCTTTTTTATTGGGTTTTTCTTGATCACGATTCTTTTTGTGACCCCTTTTGTTTCAGAACACCGAATTGGATACTGGTGCTTTATCCCATGCATGCATACCTCTTGTTCGATGAAATGCCATAACATGTTGTTTATTGTTATTAATATAATTTTATGTCCTGGGATTTCAGGGGTCTTCGTAGAGATGATGCTACTTATTATGTATTCCGGTGAAAGGTCGTTTTTTTTTTTATTGGGTTTTCCTTGATCACGATTCTTTTTGTGACCCTTTTTCTTTCAGAACACTGAATTTGTTACTGGTGCTTTATCCCATGCATGCATACCTCTTGTTCGATGAAATGCCATAACATGTTGTTTATTGTTATTAATATAATTGTATGCCCTGGGATTTCAGGGGTCGTCGCAGAGATGATGCTACTTATTATGATTTCCGGTGGTGGTTATTTATGGTTACTTTTTAGTCAGTTGTTTAAAAGCAATAGTATGCAGAAAATAGATTTTACAAGCAAAATTAAGCTAGAAATGACACATTTGTTTTTCATCAATTGCTAGAGGCCCGTGAACTGATAATCCGACCAAAAGAGAAAAAGTTATAGAAGAATGATTATTTTTCTTTATTCATTTCTTTGTTGTAATATTCTCATATATGAAGCAATGAAATATAGGAACCAGTTGGGAAATAGTAAGAATTTATGTAGTGATTCAGTTTACTGCATTGCCTAAAAGTACTGACTCAAAATTCAAGATTTAAGGTACTAAAAACTGTTTTGACTTATTTATATGTGTTTTTGGTGTATGTGTTTTTGACTCTGCAGCAAAACAGCTTTGAACAATGAACAAGGATAAGGTTTTTAAGCTAGCAAAGGGGTTCAGGGGAAGGGCTAAGAATTGTATTAGAATAGCAAGAGAAAGGGTGGAGAAGGCCTTGCAGTATTCATATAGGGATCGCAGAAACAAGAAGAGGGACATGCGCTCCCTTTGGATACAACGCATCAATGCTGGCACCCGCCTCCATGGTGTATGTTCCTCATTAATCTAATGATCAACATGATATAATATGTTACTCTTCACTTTTAGATGTTCCTATCTGTTTTTTGTTTCATTGGTCCCTGTTTTGAATTTTTTTTTTCTATGGTATTAATTTTGTGGTCTTATTATACTTTCATTTGATTTTCTTAGTTCAAAATGATTGATTTGTTTATGTTTAGCAAATGAGCATTTGTTGTAATGTTATTGCCTGAAGTGCAAGAGTTAAAATAATTCAAATTTATAGAAAAGAACCGATTGTATTTATGTAATGACTTGCACTATATCTAAATCGATAACAAGTGGATAGTGGCATCTATATTGCTTAATGTACTAAATTTGTTGTTATATTTAATGTTTTAGGGCAAGATTAAACTTTTGTTGATATTTTTAACATGTCTTATCAAATGAAATTCATAAATATAGACAACATTTTTTTTTTTTACATGAACAAACTTAGACTGTAGATCTGAGTTTTGAAAAGTGGTGAAATGCTGGAATACTTAATATCTTGATGGAGCTATGTCAGCAAGGTCGAAGTGAAATGGTAGTGAGATTATAGCTATTGTTATATTACTGAATTATGATGGTGTAGGTAGCTATTAAGGAAATGATTGATTTTGTGTTGTTTTATCATCATTTTTCTAACTCATGCATTTCATTGTTAACCTCACTAGAAAAACTTAAAAGTGCATTTTTAGTCTGCTCAATGAGTGTAACTGTGTAAGTGGTGGTGTTTCAAACACAAGAAGGTACACTTGTTCTACAATCTGAAATTTTGTTTTAAATTATGAATAACTGCCGGATAGTTAATAAAAATAAAAAAAGGCATGCTATATAGAATATGATTGCTCCAATAGTAGAACAATTCCCCAGCCGCCTAAAATAAAAATAAAAACAATATATGTAACTAAATCTTAAGGAAAATCACATGCCTTTAACTAAGAATAAATATTATGGGTAAAATTGGAAAATATAGGATTTAGGTCTTGAAGAACTTTGAGAAAGTGAAATCACCAAGGGGGGAAAAAATTGGTCTGGTGGATAAAGATTTTGTGAAGTTATACTGGGAAAATTTCATGAAAATTTTTAAATCTAATAAGGGGTATATATTGAAAATGGGAGTACGTGGAAATTTTGGAATAGATTTTGCAACTTCCATGTTCTGTTTATCTGTAATATGTTGGGGTGGCACATTCTATGCTTGAGACTTTTGCATTTTGATGATAACAGCTTCTCCATTATAGACTCCAACAAGTCTTTCTTTTGTATTGTTTCTGGCAGGTTAATTATGGGAATTTCATGCATGGGCTGATGAAGGAGAATATCCAACTAAACAGGAAAGTTCTGTCAGAGCTGTCTCTGCATGAGCCACATAGCTTCAAGTCCCTGGTAGACATCTCTCGAAATGCATTTCCTGGAAACAAGAATTTGGTGTTTCATCCCAAAAAGGAAGGCATTTCAATTGTTCTGTAATTTGGCTATTTGGATGTCTCATCCTTTTTTATAGCCCTTTAAAGTTTGTAAACAATTTTCTTGTTTATTTTTTCCTCTTCCTACTTAATCTGATCATTGCCTATTTACTAATCCAAACTTTTAAAAGAGCTTATGTATTGGGAATCAATAATGCTAGAGTTTTCAACTAATTTATAAGATTTTGAATGCCAAATGATAGCATATTGTATTTGTTTATTGATAAAAATAGAGCTACGTGGGGGAGTTGCGGAGCTATGGGGCTTTTGTCTGTTTCGGACATCAGGATCCATGGCAAAAGCGAATTATCTTAGCAACATGATCCTTTTTATTTGTTAAAATTCTAGGGACGAAGCCTCCCCAAATCTGCAAGTACTGAAAGTATATATTAATATAATAGATTATATAATAGTGTCACATTTCCAATTTATTTGTCAAGAGGAATGGGGGATAATCATTATATACAAAATGAACAGTTTCGCTTGAGGATATGAAAATGATGGCAATGATAATAGCGGTTCTTCTACAGTGGGTTATGTTGCTTACCATTTACGGGAGGACAGATTACTGGAATAATTGTAGGCATCAAATAAATACAGTAAATTATCATTTATTATAGCATTTTTTATAATAATAGTGAATAATCTTAGTTGGTTTATTTAATGACTCAGAAAGACTTGATTTGATAAATTTCAACCAACACGTTAATATAATATCAATCTGTATAAAGTTTTAAAAATTTAGATTTATATATTTTAATAGAAAATTTTAAAAATTAGATTTGAGTGAATACATTTTGGCGCAAATACTTATTTTTACAAATACAAAATTTAGTTTAACACGATATCAACCTACAACAACTTACAAGTATATTTTTCATCAAAAAAAAAAAACTTTCAAGTATTTTTTAAAATTTAAATTTGTATATATCAACACAAAAATTTAATAGATCAGATTTAAATAAATAAATTTTGACACCAAAAAAAAAAAAACAGATACTTTGTGAGATCTACAAAAAACAGTTGAAATGGAAGGTGCATGGTATGAAAGTTGAAAGCGAGGTTTGAAAGTACACGGATAGGCTGATTTAGGATTTAGCCAGCATTGTGCGCACAAAGTACAAGCAACAGCATCTCTTTCAAAAAGATTCCAGGNTGATTTAGGATTTAGCCAGCATTGTGCGCACAAAGTACAAGCAACAGCATCTCTTTCAAAAGATTCCAGGTTCAAACAAACAAAACAGCATGCGAGGGAGTCGGAAACTGTCTCCCTCGTATTAGAATATTAGAAATGGGGTTTAAGAATACGAGAATAGGATTGAGTTAATCATCGTGACAAAATATTGCCTATTCACCAAAAAAAACAACAACAAAAAACTAAATTCTGCCTGCTTTTGCGTTTCTTTGTCGTTTATCTGCACATTCTCCATATAAGCATTCATTATATGAGTGACTCACAAATCATTAATCATTAAATTTATATAATAATATTCATGTAGAAGTTTTATTTTATGGTATACAAGTTGCACATCAATATAGATTCTAAAATTGAGATGAATTCTTAAATTTCAAGAGAAAAAAAAGTTGTACCTCGGACTCTCGATCTCTTTCTCTCGCTGCAAAACTAAACCTCTCTTTCGGGGTTTAATATCATTATATGCTTTTTTCCAACTTCCCACCAGTCTGTTTGATCATTCTGAGGCAGCCATGTCTCTCTTCCACCGCACAAACCTCAGGTGTTGCACTTCTTCCGCATCAGGTTCATTTCTATCTTTCTCTACCCATTTTTGCTTCTGAAAATTGTCATGCTTTATATCTGCCTTTACCTTCATGGGCACAAAAGGAGTTTCTTCCTTGGGAACTCCAATTATGATATAGACGAAAGCAAACTACTTTCTGCCTCTGATTTTATCAATGAGTGCTTGCAATTATTTTTGCTTCTGCTTTTATCTAATATTCTCCATATGTAGTAGAGATGCTAACACACGAAACTGAAGACACATTTATATTATTTCTGATGAATTTTCTAATCTGAAGCAGATTCTCCAATTCAAAGATCAACCATAGCTGAAAATGGAAACACTGAAGTCTTGGTATAAAATCCTTCAATCTTTTTTTTCTTGCGCAGTAATATATTGGTTATTTATGTTTTTTAATTCTTGCAGAGCTTTGGGGGGACTAAAGAAAGAATCAAGAAGATGTTCAATAAGGTTGAACTCTCTGTTTCATCGTATGACACTGCCTGGGTTGCAATGGTCCCTTCTCTGAACTCCTCGCAGAACCCTTTCTTCCCTGAATGCTTAAATTGGTTACTGGATAATCAACTCTGCGATGGATCATGGGGCCTTTCTCACCGTGATCCCTTGTTCATCAAAGATGCTATCTTATCAACCTTAGCTAGCGTCCTTGCACTAAAGCGTTGGAATGTTGGCCGAGAACAAATTAACAAGGGTATATCTTCTCTTCTTCTTGTTATATTTTCCATTCATATTGAGTAACTACACATAATCTCTTGTTTCAGGCCTATATTTTGTTGAGTCAAATCTAGCTTCAGCTACAGATGATGAACTACATTCTCCAATTGGATTTGATATAATATTACCTGCTATGATTGAATATGCTACAAGTTTGGATCTGAATTTTCCCATTGAACCATCAAAATTGGATGCTATGGTTCACAAAAGAGAGTTGGAGCTTAAGAGGTACACCAGCATATAACTCTTCCAAATTTATGTGCTAGGATCTTTTGCTTATGCTATCATTATAGAGAATTTCTTCATTATTGTGCTGGAAAATGTTTTGAAGGAAT
>QANX01000786.1:0-135351 GCA_003254975.1 Ochetophila trinervis | reverse complement strand
GGGGAGGGGGGGGCGGGGGGAGAAATGCTGACGTGGGTACCTGTGGTCCAGACGGAAGATGAGAAAGCTAAAAACCTTATGAAACTAATCGATGAAAACAAAGATGGTATGCTGAGCAAGGAAGAGCTGGAGAAAGCTTTCCAAAAACTGGGCTCCAAAATCCCCAGTAGGAGAGCTAACAGTGCTTTGTGCCATACTGATACTAAAAGAGACGGTCAAATCTAGCTCAACGTTGACAGACAGAAAAACAAAACCTAGGGGTGTTTCTCTGATACACCCCTTTATATGATTAATCATTAAGTTGTATTTTCCATTCTGTTGTTGTATTAGCTTCTATATATATATATATTATATATATATATATATATCCTCCTTTAGCTTCAGATCTAGCAAGTACGTACTGATAACTAGCTTGTGCCGTATTTTCTTCACTGCACCAGTTAGCTCTACTCTCTTCTTATCTAAACTACACCATCCAGTACTATTTTGTGATTATTTATATATATACGAATTCTTGTCCTGTGGGGTTCCCTATATATCTTAGTTAATTATTATGATATCAACTTTAGAAAATTTTCTTGCTCTATATTTATTCTCTCTTTTTAATTATGCATAATTTGCTTACATCAAATATTTCTAAGTAGTAGCTAATGGTGGTTAATTAGTGTATGTTAGCCATCTCAGATAACTACAAAATTGAGGAAAGAAAAAAAAAAATCAAGTTTAACACAATTTTTAGATCTAAATGAATTTTAATACCTTCTAAAATTGAATTTGTTCATATAAGAGTTTTTACAATTAATTTGTGCAATTAATACCCTTTAAATTAAAAAAAAAATTGCACTTTCGTCCAATTTAGGTCCAATTTAGTTAAAATTGATGAATTAAGTTAACTTAGAGATCACATACATAGCAACTTACCTTCAAAATTGGTTTCTTCATTTTTAATTATACCAAAAACTAAAAATAAAAAAATCTCCGGAGCAAGGAATAATGGGTCTTGAGAAAATATTTTAAAATTGAAGTTAAAATCTATATTTGAGTAAATATCCAAAATTAAAGTTAAATCTAATAAAATATTTTAAATATGGATAAAAAGAACTCTACACTTTCAAATTTATATAATCTATTAAAATTCTATTCCCTCCAAAATCTCCTCCAAACTTTTTCTCCCAGTTTTTTTTCCCGCTCATTATATATATATATATATATATATATCTTTTTTTTAAGTTAAAATATGTATTTGGATAAATTTTCAAAGCTGAAGTTAAAATATAATAATAATAGCAAGATTCGTGATTTACTTTTTTTCATTCTTCTTTATCCCAGTTTTCTATTTTTTTAACTGCATACATTATTTTCTATCCATATTTATAAGATTTTTTTTTATCCATATGTATAATATTTTATTCTTAATTCTTACTTTTTCAAAATAAAAAAGTTCATGCATTGAAGACATTTTTTTTTAATAAAGTTTCCCCCCAAAATATTTTAAATATAGATAAAAATTCTACACTTTCAAATATGACACACACACACATATATATATATATATTTAAGTTAAAATTTGTATTTAAATTTGTTGTAACTTAAAATCTGTATTTGAGTACATTTTCAAAATTGAAGTTAAATGTAATAAAATATTTAAATATGAATTAAAAAAAACATTATACTATTAAATATAACATATACATAGATGTTATAAACCTCGCCAGTCGAGGTCTATAGCATCCCCGATAGTCAAATATGTTTAGTGTTAACTCTGTTAACAATTGCACCAATTCAATTTAAATTTAAATTGACACACGTGATAAGCATGTGGAAGGAGATCTCAATCAGCTTTAATCCCCGACTCTCCTTCCCCGATATACAGCCCTAAATCAAAGGAAGCTTCTGCAACTGAGACGTAAAAGGATCTTCAAGCCAAGCCGCCGCTGCCACTCCACCACTGTCACTGACAGAATCTGCCATATTTGCCCACCGCCGATTGCCGCCGAAGGAAGCTTTGAAGCCATTGAAACCGATCCACCCCTGTCATCGACTGTTTGGCTGGTTGGCCGAAGGAAGTTGCCATATTTGTCGTCTTCGATTGCCCGCCGAAGGAAGCTCCACTGCGCTGACCCCCAATTGAAGCCGACCGAAGCTTCTGGGCTTTTCTTCCTTCCCCAAACAGGTTTCGATTCCTTGGAATTCTGAAATTGATTTTGGATTTTGCTGGATTAGATAAAATGAAGGAACAAGTTTTTAGTGGGTGTTTAGATTGAAAATTGATGCTCAGGTGTTAATATTGTGTTTAATGTGGCAGTACCATGGTTCTGAATCAAGATTGTTGTCTTCAATTTTTTTTTTTTTAAGCATTAGTGTTGGATGGGGGCCGAGGGTGGAGATCGAAGCAGGAACTCCGTGCTCTGTCTGTCAAGAGGAGATGGCTGGGGAGGAAGAGAGAGTTATGGCGTGCAGGACTTGCAGGAATCCGATCCACGAGAAGTGCTTGCTGAGGTGGAAGAGAAGCACAGGGAAGAGATCGGCTAGTTGTGTTATATGTCGTGCCAGGTGCAGGGACCGAACAACGTCGTCAGAGCAGGACAAGTATTTGAACCTCTCTGCTTATGTTGATTAGAGTGGTGGGAGTGGGGGTCTTTGTAGTGGTTGATTGTTGTTTAATCGACTAAATGTGGAAGGCGTTCATAGATTCATGTTGGATTATTCATCCAAGGATATTGCTTTGAATTCTTGAATTTGTAAAATAGATTCATACTGTGACCATCAAATTGTAAATATGCATCTCTAAAGGTTTAATTAACTGATTAATTGATAGAGATACACTTTAATTTCCATGACTATATTGGCTCTGTTTTTGTATTAGCCAACAAGGCTCAATATTGCCTTAAGGGTGGTTCTGTTTTTTGGTGAAAGTCGAAAAGGTGTTTTTTTTGGTGAAATGCCGAAAGGGTGGTTACTTGAATGAATGATGGTCGAGCCGTATGTGATGTTGAAGTTTAGGCACACAGATAAGGTTTTTTCATACACTACGCCAAAAACCTTAATCGGCGACACAAATGCGCGACGAAGCAAAAAATTTGCGTCGCGATAAACTAACGGCGACACAAACATAGTGCGTCGCCTTTATTTGAACAAAATAGCGACGCGGCCACGTCGCTAAAATGTGCGTGAAATCAGCTAGAGCGACGCGCGATCCAAAACCGTCGCAAAAAATGTGGCGCGAAGCATATTCGGCGACACAAATTCGTCAAGTGTCGCGAAAAATAAGTGCGCCAAATACATTTCGCGACAGGCATTCTGCAAGTGTCGCCAAAAATCTGCGCGCCAAATACATTTGCGTGGGGCATTAGTAAAGCGTCGCGGAAAATATACGCGGCAATCACATTCAGCGACGCCCATTGGAGCAGGTGTCGCGAAATAGTTGCGCGCCAACACCTACCACATACAATTATTTCACAATACCAAAATAATCAATTCACACCTACGTACCATTCTCTATCTATAAATACATATCAATATTATGAAAGAAAATCATCTATTACTGTAAAAGAAACAATCATACATATGCATAAATATTCTTACGTTTTTTTTTCTTCGATTTAGCTGAAACTATTTCAAAATATATGGAAATGTCAAAAAAGTTTTGACCAGCTCTCCTTTTATATGATCGACCAGCTACAAATCGTCGATCCATACGCTTCACGTACTTCACCTTCATACATATTAAAGGTTTCATTCTATCTTGTAATCAACTCATCTATTATTGTAAAAGAAATATATAGGGAAAAAAAAACACTTAATGGCGACGCTAGCGTCGCCCATAACTTCAAATTGGCGACGCTAGCGTCGCCCATAACTTCAAAAGCGTCGCGCATAACTCTCACATTAACTTTCGCTACCGTATTTAATTCCAACCTATCTACTAACATTTAATTTGCACCAACCATTATGTCACATATTTTTTATTAACTATGCAAACAAAGTATAGATATTGCATGCAAATTCCTTAAAGCTATTACATATATATGTCAATTTACATGCATGCATAATTGACATAATTGTTGTGTTCAGTATGCACTATACATATATATATATATATATATGTTTATATGATGATACCATATATGATTGATTTTACATTAATTTTTCGACAATAATGTGAACTTATAAACAATGCATAAAAAAAAAAAAACAGAAATTAGGGCTATTGGCGACGCCAGCGTCGCCAATACTGTATTATTGGCGACGATGGTGTCACCAATACTGAATTATTGGTGATGCCAGCGTCGCCTTTAGTGACCTTTTTTTTTTTTAATTCTTAAGTAATTTGTACTCTTCATCTACAATATATAATCTTAAGACTTAAAATGTATACGAAAGGAAATGCATTATGTATACATATATCAAATTATAAAAAATGCAAAAAAAAGAAAAAAAAGAAATTAGGGATATTGGCGACGCCAGCGTCGCCAATACTGTATTATTGGTGATGCTGGTGTCACCAATACTGAATTATTGGTGACGCCAGCGTCGCCTTTAGTGACCCTTTTTTTTTTTTAATTCTTATGTAATTTGTACTCTTCATCTACAATATATAATCTTAAGACTTAAAATGTATACGAAAGGAAATGCATTATGTATACATATATAACATATCCATTATACAATTTGTCACATATTTTTTATTAACTATGCAAACAAAGTATAGATATTGCATGCAAATTCTTTAAAGCTATTACATATATATGTCAATTTACATGCATGCATAATTGACATAATTGTTGTGTTCAGTATGCACTATACATATATATTTATGTTTATATGATGATACCATATATGATTGATTTTACATTAATTTTTTGACAATAATGTGAACTTATAAACAATGCATAAAAAAGAAGAAGCAGAAATTAGGGCTATTGGCGACGCTGGTGTCGCCAATACTGAATTATTGGTGATGCCAGCGTCGCCTTTAGTGACCTTTTTTTTTTTTTAATTCTTAAGTAATTTGTACTCTTCATCTACAATATATAATCTTAAGGCTTAAAATGTATACGAAAGGAAATGCATTATGTATACATATATCAAATTATAAAAAATGCAAAAAAAGAAAAAAAAAAGAAATTAGGGATATTGGTGACGCCAGCGTCGCCAATACTGTATTATTGGCGACGTTGGGGTCGCCAATACTGAATTATTGGGGACGCCAGCGTCGCCTTTAGTGACCCTTTTTTTTTTTTTAATTCTTAAGTAATTTGTACTCTTCATCTACAATATATAATCTTAAGACTTAAAATGTATACGAAAGGAAATGCATTATGTATACATATATCAAATTATAAAAAATGAAAAAAAAAAAAAAAAAAAAAACACAAATTAGGGGTATTGGCGACGCCAGCGTCGCCAATACGGTATTATTGGCGACGCTTGTGTCGCCTATAGTGCATTATTGGAGAATGAGTTGATATTAAATTTTTGGTGAAAATTTATGGCGGGACAACTTCCCACCAACCCAAAATTTATGGCAAGCTCTCTCCCCACTTCCCCTCCCATCTAACCGGCCCCATTTCCTTTTCCTCTCTACCTATCTCCTCATCAGAGTCAAACAAGCCCCCGCCGCCGCCACTGTCACTGCCGCCACTGTCTTCCTCCTGCCTCAAACGAGTATGCAACTCTCATGTCCAATTAGTTGACCAAATTGTTGTTAATATCTTTGCTAAAAGATGAATAAATTTAAATAATTTTAGAATAAATTAAATATTGTATTTAATATGACTCTTTGTATGTTTATTGAATGTATATAAAGGGATGTTGTATACGTACGGTTTTGAATGTTTGTTAATAATTATAAATATATATTAATATTGTTTGTCTAACAAAATATTACTTACCTATTTAATATAATGATTAACTTATTTTTTTGTATCACTTTTGTATAGACGATAAAACAACCAGGAAATACCGAATGCGGATATTATGTGATGATGATCATGCGGGACATTATAGTAAATAATGTTGCTATTTTTACAAAATTTGGCGGACATGGTAATCAAAATTATGCTATTTTTACACTCAGTAAGAATGTACATTATTAGTTAATACTTTTTTTAATTACTTGCATGTTTGGTATGTATGTGCAGTTCCAAGATAGTGCTTGGATCCAGCAATATGTTGACCATTTTAGAGCCGAATGGACAGCTGCTCTACTCCCACTCATATCGTAGTAAGTTATATATATATATATATATATATAGTACATAGTTCCACTTGTATATACATACTTTTACATTACAAAACAATGTCACATTTAATTATAATACTTATGGAAATATTTAACTGCTTGTAATTTTGTTGTTCGCATTATTTGTACATATATATGTAATTTTGTTGTTTGCATTGTTTGAAAATATTTCTTTTTTCTTATATAATTTGTAATATCACTAGCTTGCCTACTGATTCTCATTTTTACTAAATTTACGTCCATCATTCTATTGCTTATAATACATAATTCCATTTAAATTTGTTTAACTTTAATTATTTATATTTATACATTTAAATTTCTAATATTCAAATAAGATTTAAAAAATCGTTTAATTAGTCAGTAAAAATAAATTTGAATTATCCGGCGACGTCTTAAATAGGGATTTGCTGCGGTTTTAAAACAATTGTCTAATTAGTGACAAATTGCGTTGCCAATAATTTTTGCAAAAAATGGTTAAGAAAAAAGGCGCAAGCGTCTCCGATTGTAGGAGAAAAGGCGACGCATGCGTCTTCGATTCTAGGAGAAAAGTGCACGAATTCTAGGAGAAAAGGCGACGCGAGCGTCTCCGATTGTAGGATAAAAGGCAACGCACGTGTCTCCGATTCTAGGCCAAAAGTGTGCGTAAACAATGAGAAACGGAGACACTTGCGTTGGCGATTTGATGAAGATACTGCGACACTTGCGTAGCGAATGTATAACGATTATCAGCGACGCTACGCGTCGCCTTAATCCTTATTTTACGGCGACGCAATTTGGACGTCGCGAATGTTTTTGTACTTTCGGCGACTCCCCTTTCCGCGACACATGAATTTACGTTGCCGTTTACAATTAGCAACGCTAGTTTTGCGTCGCCTATTAGGGTTTTTGGCGTAGTGATATTTTACCTAAAATGATAAAGCTTTTCATGGTGTCGATCCATAGACATTATTTAATTCCCATTTGTTGAAAATATATATGAATTATCAAAAAAAAAAATTGTTATTTAAAATGGGAAGCAGTGCAGGTGTTTAAGTAAATTGTTACTTTTCTCCTAATCCAATTGTTTAACAGCGTCTTTGATACGACTTTTGGATCTCTAATAATTTTTCTTTTTTCTTTTTTGTTTTACGCGTAATACCATAGCAAAACTACATCTTCAGCTCCAAGTAAATAAATATGGAATAAGAAGAATAGAGTTTGTGTGCTTTCATTAGCAAATTTTGATATCTCAGACCAACACCAACTGCAAGCTTCTGCTTATTAGTTTTCGTAACCGTCGGCATTATTTACTAGCCAAAAGTGATGGATGGCACAACAAATCTTCCCCGTGCTGACTACGAATAAATCCATTTCTCCAACCTTAGGTACCACATGTTCCCAAAACTTAACCTTTAAAGTGTTGCTCCTTAATGGTATGCCAATTTATTCCTAAAAGTGTTGTAATCACTGAGGAGTTACAGTTAATTCCTAAAAGTGCACTGTCTAACATAGTTGATGAATGAAAGTACAATATAGACGAAGTGAAATAAACATGAAAAAATAAAAAACAAATTACATGTTGAGAAATAATGATAAATAAACAAAATTCATAACAGTGGTTTAGTTCTCCACTAGAGTTTGAACTCCTTTTCAAATTATTCCTTGTTAAAACAGCAGCCCCTGGCCCCCCATCCAACACTAACACTAAAAAACAAAAACAAAAAAACGACAACAATCTTGATTCAGAACCATGGTATTGCCACATTAAACACAATATTAAAACCTGAGCATCAATTTTCAATCTAAACACCCACTAAATACTTGTTCCTTCATTTTCACTAATCCAGCAAAATCCAAAATCAATTTCAGAATTCCAAGGAATCGAAACCTGTTTGGGGAAGGAAGAAAAGCCGAGAAGCTTTGGTCGGCTTCAATGACTTCAATCAGGGGTTGGCGCAGTGGAGCTTCCTTCGGCGGCAATCGGCGGGAGCAAATATGGCAGATTCTATTGGTGACAGCGTCTCAGTTGCAGAAGCTTCCCTTGATTTAGGGCTGTATATTGGAGAGGAAGAGTCGGGGATTGAAGCTGATTGAGATCTCCTTCCACATGCTTATCACATGTGTCAATTTAAATTTAAATTGAATTGGTGCAATTGTTAACAAAGTTAACATATTTGACTGTCGGGGATGCTATGGGGTTTATAGCATCTCTGATAACATATATATATAATTTTTTTTAAAGTTAAAATTTGTATTTGGATAAATTTCCAAAACAATTAAAATCTAATCTAAACAAGATTCATGATTTACCCTTTTCCACTCTTCTATATCCCAATTTTTTACTTTCTTAACTACATATAATATTATTTATCCATATTTATATTAGATTATTTTTACTTATTATTCTTTCAAAATTTTCAAAATAAAAAGAGTTCATGCATTCAATACCTAAAATAGTTGATTCATTTATTGATCATACTCTTTCTAATATGTCTGGTGATGAACAAATATATTTAAATTCTGATAGTACATGTAAATCCGAATAGAAATTCACCTTTCAATGAAGATCTACACACTCCAGAGTTTTTGAACAATATTTAGTATTCATTCAACGCTTGACATTGACTCCTTCATATTTGGAACTTCCATTTAAATTTCAAAGGAGGCAATTTTATTTTTCTGTTTGTTTTGTTATGACGATAAACAAGAGTTAATGACATATTTTAACAAATGTTAAACTTTTCCTTCAAAGCTCTCTTTTTAGCCATGGTCAATAATATGGGCAGTGTTTAGAGTGAGAGACAAGAAAATATGAAAGATATTGATCCTTGATAGATTTGGACAATGGTATAACTCAACAGATAATATGGTCTTTAAAAAATATTCTGAAATCTTTCATAAGTACTTATAAACTTCATTCATATATTAAAAGACCATTCTCTTATATGCAATCTCATTTCTAAAACATAATTTATTTCCCTTAATAGTTTTTGTTTTCTATTTTTATTATTGCATATGTTGTTCGGTACAGTATTCAAAGACATTATTAAGTTTCTTTTCAAATAAAATGACATACGAAAAAGGTCTTACATGAAATGAATAAGTAAGTTTGAAGATAATTATTTTACTATTTTATCTGCTTTCTATTTTATCAGCCTATCTTATAATATTTTTCATTATGATGCTGAAACGTGAGGACAAGCACGCCTCGACAATGTTATTGGTGCAAGTTTAATTTTGAAAAGAAACATATTTTTTTGAGAAAATATAGTTAGAAGTTTTTCACATATTACATTTAAAAAAAAAAAAATAGGAAAAAATAACTTTTCAATTTTTTTCAATTTCATATTAGTTATTACATTTTTAATAATAAAATTTTCTGTGTATTGCACGAGTATGATCTAGTTCTATATATATATATATATGTTTTATCTTCCAATGAAAACTTTTCTATAGTCCATATTGAATACTTGCCGCAATTATAGCAATAATACTACACCAAGTTTTTTCATCATATAACCTGTCTCACGTCTAGCTAAATTTTCTCTCGTGATCTTTTTGTCCCTTTAAAGCGGTGATTAATGCATTTTACATGTCAAATTTATCAGTTCAGATCTATTTGGGTACGTATAATGTATAGAATTATTTTGGATATAAATAAGGAATTGGGTAGCTATAATTTGATTCAAAAATATAATATAAGATCTCAAAGACCCATTATTCCTTGGTCCGGTTGAAATAAATAGCAAGCCCCTTGAGTCAAGGGTCATTAATTATTTATATATCCACGGCGGCTCGACTCTTTTCATTTTTCATTTTGTCACACTCTACGCGTTCGCTCTTTTTTTCCAGTGTACAGTCCTAGTTTCTTTAATTAATTTTCTGTTCCAATACTCGGATGGGTAATATGGACATGCATATTATATAAACTTGTCAATTAGTTGCTTAATTGGTAAAATTAAGAACCAGGGGTAGACACTAGTAAAAAATCTCTGTTACTATATTGATGATGTCTTATCCCAAGTATATAGTGGCTTCCAATTTCTGTGGAGTAGTCACAGCAAGGAGCCTTACTGTGCATGTGCCATACACTGAGGCATAGTTGAAAGATGTGTTTAGGGACTGTGACAGCAATGAAGATGGCCACCTCAGCAGGAAAGACCAAGAAAAGGCCTTCTCTGTGCTAGGCTCCGTTGCTCCGGCTTCGCGAGCTTTTCGAGCACTTCGACATGCTGATGAAAACGGAGTTGGCTACATCAATTTGGATCATGATCACCAGTTGATAAATCTAGTCAAATTTGCCCTCAAACATGCTTATTCCGTTAACTTTATCTCTCTCTTCTTTTTAAATAATGGGTAACAAACTAGATATGTTTGCTTGTAGCTTTATAATTCTCCCTAAACCCGCCTAAAAAGCGCAAAATATATGTGCAAGTTTCTCTTTATAATAGTCATAGTTGTCAAAAAAAAAAAAAAATCATGCTAGACTTCTTCTTATCCCTTTTCTTTTTTCCTACAGTTGCAACCAATGATGAAAATATCAATATCGGAGGAAATATTGAAAGTAAAAAATATGGAAATTTTTAATGAAACTTCAGGATATGTTTATTTATTAAATACTTTATCAATTTAATTATAAAAATTGAAAAAATATTGAGTGAAAATCATATTTATCATAATTAAGAAACTTATAGCATTTGTTGACAGTAACAAAAATGTTATTAATTAAGTAATGAACTATTCATTAATCAGAATAATAATACAAATACATAATTATTAAAATATGAGTCGATACCACATAAAAATTTTTGGTGGTTGAAAATTTTCATTCTTTTCCTCATCTTCATTTTTAGTTGTGTATTGAGAGAAATATTGATCAAACCTTTATAATTTTGCATGTAATTGTTGATATGCCAACCATATGGATCTAATATTTCATGTGATTGTCTTTGCTGATAGTCAAAAAATGGATATGACATTGATTAACTATGTTCATAATTGCTAACTCCTGATGGTTGAGTTTGAGAATGTATCCATGAGTTATTACTTGATGACATTCCATAATCATCTATTAAATAAATGTTATATTCACCTTCAATCCTCATTGATCCAAAATTTGTAGAAAAATATTCATCTTCTTATTGTGATATTCCCATTGTACCATTTTCTCTACGCATATAATCTTTTCCTATAGCACCAATTCCTGGCCCACATTCTCTACTTTCATGATCCTCATCTTGTGTTGCATGAGTGTATATGAAGTGAAGTGAATTTTGACAGTTGAAATTTTATAATTATAGATATTTTACATGATATATTATCTCTTATATGATTAGGTGATGTGAGTTCTAAACTAATTATAATTTTTTTAACTTGTTAAAAATTTATGTCAAAATAACTTTTTTTTTTAAATTATAAGTATTCTTTTTATTTTAAAATTATAATAATTTTTTACATTTTTTTAATTGTTTCAATTTTGCTTTCAAATTTCAATTTGCTAAATTATATGATATTAGTTAAAATATGTCATCAATAAATAATTATAATTTAAAAAATGCTCTAATATTTTATAAAAATATATCATATTTTTAAAATTTAACAATTTATATTTTCAAAGAAATTTCCATGGTAATTTCAGAAATTTTCATAGAAATTATAAAAATTTTGAACAGATTATAAAGCAATTGCCATGAAAATTTCAATAGAAATATTGCAAAAATATCATGGAAATTTTAAAAATTTCTTTGGAAATTATAGAAATTTCATTCGTTTTTTTTTTGGAACATCAAATTAATATCCATATCATAAAAAAAAAAAATGAATTTCACCGAAATTATTGAAATTATCGAAATTTCAATCCTTAGTTGCAACAAGGTTCACTCCTATCCTCTTCCTGAATTGTGCGGCCATCAAATCTTTTATGAAAAGCATTTTATTATCCTTATACATTATCAGCTGTCACTATTCAATATTCTCAATCGACTAAGATCCTTTCATTATCCCCCCACCACTGGGAAATAGCTATTACTTACTAAAACATTCACAAAACCTATACCTATTGATATGATAATTTAAAAGGGGATTTTTTTTTTAAACACCAGTCTCTTTTCTTATAATCATGTCTGATATTTAAATATATATATATATATATATATTGGAAAAAATTTAAAAGATTAGCATATAAAACGAAGATCAGTTAGAGCATGTGATTCTTATTTTTAGTATGGTAATTGGTGCAGTTAGTCTTTGATTATACCCATAGTTGCACTTTGATTTTCAAATTATTTTTTTTGGAACTTTGGTCCTTAATTTTTTTTATTACTTTTTAACATTTTTAATTAAGATGTACAGTGTATTGAAAAAAAATGCAAGGGTCTTGTTGAGTTATTTAATTGTTTAATTTTATTGTTACAGTATGTTTACTGTATGTCTCACGAACTCTTAAAAAAAATCAATAGAGTGTATGAACCTCGATCTAAGATATTTAATGTGGGAAGTGTTTTGGTAAATTCACAAAGTTGGTATGGGTCATAACGAGAACAAACAAGGTTTGAAGTTGGAAAGGGATAGATCATAGATTATATTCACGGAAGCACTTATTCTTTTTAGGGTATTTTACATTTATTTTCTCTTAGATTTGTCTAAATTACAATTAAATCTCTAAAGTTTGCCCTAATGACATCCCATCTCTTCTATTAGACTTTCATCTGTGAAATATATTCTCTCTCATACGTGGTGAAGTAAAGTACAAATATACCCTCCATTAACGCACTCACTGACATTTAAATTACATCATCTGTTTGTTTTGCAATCATACCCCCTACTAACTGATTTTTTCAATTAATACAAAAATATTTTTTTTTTACCAAACTTAATTAAAGACATATATATATATACATATTTTCTTTTTAATTACAAATTAAAAGACAAAAATTTTATATCTAAAAATATTATACATATATATATATATATGAATTTGCTATAAAACATACTTGTTGGGCTCCATAAGCTCCCCAACAAAGATATTTTTATTAATTTTTTTCTTGAATTTTTTTTTAAATTGCTTTGGATTTTATATTTTTTTTTGTAGTTAAAATAAAAATATCATTATTCTAGAATTTTCATATATATATATATATATATTATATAGCGTTTTGCTATAAAACTCACATGTTGGAGAGTTTATAGAGCTCAATAGATGGGTTTTTTTTCTTGAATTTTTTTTTAATTCTATTTTTAAAATCCAAAGCCAAATTTTGTTTTTAGAAAATTCATATATATATATATATAAATAACTAAAAAAAATTTGGCTTTGGATTTTAAAAATAGATCTAAAAAATAAAATTCAAGAAAAAAGAAGAAAAAAATAAAAACTATCTATTGGGCACTATAAGCTCTCCAACATGTGAGTTTTATAGCAAAACCATATATATAGAGAAAACTTCTAGAATAATGATATCTTTTTTTTAACTACAAAAAAAATAAGATATGACTAAAACACTAAAATATATACTATTGTTGTGTTTTGTATAGCAAATTTTTTTTTGGTTGTTTTTTTAACCCAATAGTCTAAATGCTATAAAATCCAAAGAATTTTTTTTAAAAAAATATTCAAGAAAAAAATAAATAAAAATATCTTTGTTGGGGAACTTATGGAGCTTAACAAGTATGTTTTATAGCAAATTTCTATATATATGTATAATATTTTTAGATATAAATTTGTCTTTTAATTTGTAATTAAAAAGAAAATATGTATATATATATTTTCATGTCTTTAATTAAGTTTGGTAAAAAAAATACATTTTTGTATTAATTGAAAAAATCAATTAGTAGGGGCGTGATTGCAAAACAAATAGAATAGATGTAATTTAGATGTCAGTGTCAGTGCGTCAATGCTTTAGATGTAAAAAATACTATAATGCCCTTATCCAGTTAATTTTAAAAGAAAAAAACAAACGGAAGAGAAGGAGATATAATTTAGGCAAACCTCAAATATTTAATTGTCATTTAAGAAAACTTCAGGAGATGGGTGATATACACTTCTTTCTAATATATCTCATGGATGAGTCACGAGATTCCAAGTAAAATTTTAAGAAGGCCAGCTTTATTACGTATACCAGTAATGAGCAAATTTCGTTTCATCTTTAATATCTTTGCTATATTCGTTCATATCATGGGGGGTTATTCAATCATTAAAAATATTATTTATTTCTTAGTTAATTAATAGGACCTAACTAATCCAATTCCTATGATATCAAATAAAGAAAACTGAAACAAAGTGGAAGAAGGATAAGAGTAATGATACAGAAATTACCTAGTGTATCAACACTTTTACCAACTATACATGTGTTATTATTTTATTAATTAAGCACAAAATTATAATTTAAATTTGAATTTGAATTAGTGAACATTTAAAAAGATAAATATAATTAAAATATAAACTAATCATATAATAATACATGGATAAATATGATGGTAGACAAAATTGTACCTGGAGAAAAGACAAATTAAAACTCAAAGATATGATTTAGATGTGCTTTTGAAACAAGTTGAAATCTATTTTTTTTCGCGTGAATATTCTTATTGAAAGCGAGCTAATTAATTTATCAAAAAATTGATTTGCATATACATGGTGCAACTACAAATACATTTTCATATATGTTTTATCTTCCAATGAAAACTTTTCTATAGTCCATATTGAATACTTGCCGCAATTATAGCAATAATACTACACTAAGTTTTTTCTTCAAATAACGTGTCTCACGTCTAGCTATACTTTCTCTTGATCTTTTTCTCTCCTTAAATCGGCGATTAATGCTTTTATTTGTCAAATTTATCAGTTCAGATCTATTTGTGTACGTATAATTTTTAGAATTATTTTGGATATAAATAAGGAATTGGGTAGCTATAATTTGATTCAAAAGTATAATATAAGATCTCAAGGGTGCATTATTTATATATCCACGGCGGCTTGACTCTTTTCATTTTTCACGATATCTACGCGTTCACTCTTCTTTTCAAGTGTACAGTTCTAGTTTCGTTAATAAATTTTCTGTTCCAATACTCGGATGGGTAATATTCATATGCTTAATTGGTAAAATTAAGAACCAGGGGCAGAGATTAGGACACTAGTAAAAACTCTCTACTATAATATTGATGATGTCGTATCCCAAGTATAATGTGGCTTCCAATTTCTGTGGAGAAGTCACAGCAAGGAGCCTTACTGTGCATGTGCCATACACTGAAGCACACTTGAAAGCGTGTTTAGGGGATGTGACAGCAATGAAGATGGCCACCTCAGCAGGAAAGACCAAGAAAAAGCCTCCTCTGTGCTAGGCTCCGCTGCTCCGGCTTGGCGAGCTTTTCGAGCACTTCGACATGCTGATGAAAACGGAGTTGGCTACATCAATTTGGATCATGATCACCAGTTGGAAGATCTAGTCAAATATGCCATCAAACATGCTTATTCCGTTAACTGGATCTCTCTCTTCTTTTTAAATAATGGGTAAGAGCTTTATAATTTTCCCTAAACCCGCCTAAAAAGCGCAAACTATATGTGCAATTTTCTCTTTCTAATAGTCATAGCTGTAAAAAAAGCAGAAACAAAAAATCATGCCAGACTTCTTCTTATCCCTTTTCTTTTTTCCTACTTAGTTGCAGCAAGGTTCACTCTTATCCTCTTCCTGAATTGTGCGGGCATCACAACTTTTATGAAAAGCATTTTATTAGCCTTATTCTTTATCAGCTGTCACTATTCAATATTCTCGATCGACTAAGACCCTTTCATTATCCCCCTACCACTAGGAAATAGCTATTACTTACTAAAACATTCACAAAACCTATACCTATTGATATGATAATTGAAAAAATGTCAAAAAAGAAAAAGAAAAAGAAATTTAAAGACTAAACTGCAAATATAGATATATTCAGGGACTAATAGGACCAGTTACCTTTTTTTAACGTTCATATTAGCATATTGG
This sequence comes from Ochetophila trinervis, assembly GCA_003254975.1. Classification (NCBI taxonomy): domain Eukaryota; kingdom Viridiplantae; phylum Streptophyta; class Magnoliopsida; order Rosales; family Rhamnaceae; genus Ochetophila; species Ochetophila trinervis. The sequence goes on along the minus strand of QANX01000786.1, from coordinate 119,148 downwards.
ATAAATTGGAAAATTATGTTCCAGAAAATCAGTTATATATATATGCTCGATAAGGTAGAGACTAGGTAGGCTAGTTCAAAAACAAAATTACACGTGTAGCAACTAGCTCTAGGGTGTTTCTCTCTTAGCCCTTTTTATTTTTTATTTTTTATCATATATTATAATTTACGTGTAATACTATCTCCTTTTCTTTATTTTGTTGTATTTAGCTTCAGACTACTGCTAACTATTCTGGTATTTTCCTCATATCGCACCGGTTAGCTCTATTCCATCTCTTCTTATCTATTTATCAAAAAATATCTTTTCTTATTTAAGTACTTAATTTGTAGGGAAATTTCATTAATTGCTTCCTAAATACCTCATTAAATAAAAAAAATATTACGTTTAAATACATCTAATTACAAAAAAAATTGGGATTCTATAGTCCAATCGGAATATGATGGGATCTTAAGAAATTATTTTTAAGAAATAATTATTTTTATGCAAGGTACAGTACTGAAGAAATTATTTTTATAAATATTTTTTTTAATCTCTTTGTCTTTCATTTTCACAACCGTTGGAGGCATTTTTTCTCTTATTTTATTCATACTGAAACCCAATTTAAAAGCCTATATAAAAAGCTCTAAGCTGTCATACAAAGTAAAATTTGTCTACGTTAATTCAAAAACAAAATTACCATGTTAGCTATACTAGCTCTAGGCGGTTTCTATCTCCTTTTCTTTATTTAATTTGTTGTACTTAGCTTCAGACTACTTCTAACTTGTCTGGTACTCCATATCTTCTTATCTATTTGTCGAAAAATATCTTGGTGGGTAAATTACATTACTTCTTAAATATCCGATCAAATAAAAACGGTATATATCCATTGCTTAGAATACCTTTGAAAACAAAGGCCGAAGGTCTTTGACCAAGAAATGCCTAACTCTGCTTGGCTTGGAGTTGATGAAATCATCCCAGTCGTCGTTGGAGAACGAGGATCACGGGGTTTCAAAGGCTTCAGACTGTGTGGGTGCAAAAAGACATTTTTACCCCTCAAATAAGGTTTGCACGTGACTAGTCCTGTTAGAAAAAATAAACATAAAGTGCACGGTACCAACATTTTTTTTTGTTTCGAACGGTGAAGTAAAACCTGCAGAAGTTAAATCTGTACCATTATACATATAACCACACATGACACACCCAACTACCAGTCTAGCTGTTAGGTAATGATTTGATTCGTGAAGGAAAAGCTTTTAATGTTTCCCTTTATGATTTGGATTTTCACACATATTTTTTTATTTTTGAGTGGAACTATTGAATTTTGAACTTATATATAACTACTAGGTCTTTCGGCTTTGATACCATGTTAAATCACCACTGATCCTAAAAGCTTAAACTGATAGAATGTAGGTTATTATATCTTTTATATTTTATCTCTAATAGCTTTAAATTGCAGGTTTGGCAAAATCATTAATTTCAATCCCCAATTGGGTCCTCCTGGATCATCTAGACCCCTTGTCCTTCCTACTTCCCTCCATTGTCTGTTAGGCAATGTAATCACTGTCAATTACGACGCCTCTGTGGTGACTAAAAATGATGCGGGAAGAGTCTTGGCAATTTAGATTTCTAAAATTTACATTGATGTTTTCGAAGTTGCTGAGGCTTTTGCTATTCTTAAGGCGATTCATTTGGCGCTTGAGGAAGGGTGGATGAATATTTGTTGTAAATCTAACGCTAAAGCAGTGGTTCAAAGCTTGGTTAATGTGATCCATTTTCAGCTCACTGATCTGCTCAAAGATTTATTAGCTCAATTATTAGATCGTCTTCTTATTTGGATTGTGTTCATTTTTGTTGGACTCCAAGGAGCACTAATAGTGTTGCTCATCTTGTTTGTAAATGGAGCTCTAAGTATTCAGTTAGTGGGACCTTTTCCCCATCTTCCTTGCCCTTTTTTTTGTAAACTCTCTTAATCAAGTGATGGGTCAGCCGGCCGGTCTTTAATTCTGGCAGTGTGTTTTGTGATGTTCTTTTGGTTTATAAAACTCCCCTTTCTAAAGAAAAAAAAAAAAACTACCAGTCTAGCTACCAACCGCTTTTAACTAAAGGTTAATTGTATTTTAGTACTATGTATTTTAATCTGATTGCACATTAAAGTCTTTAAATTTAAAATATTCTACATCGAATCTCTAATTTTTAATTTATTTCATATTAATCTAATTGACTAAAAGAAAGTTTAAAAATTTTAGAAAATTGATTAGTTTTTTCACTAATTAATTAATTATTTTTAATTTTCTCATTTTATATGTAAATTGAAAAACTAGTCACTTTTTTATTTTTATTTTTATTTTTTTTAAGCTAACTGTTAGTCAATTTAGAAATTTGAATAATGTGAAAGAAATTATAAATTGAAAAGTTGATTTAGTTATGTTAAATTTGAACGTTCATTGTACAATCTAAATAAAATATAGAGTAAATGACAGCCCAGGTACCTGAATTTTGTTGTCATTTACAAGTAGGTACCTTGTTTTTTTTTTGGCAAGTTGGTAGCCGAACTTGATTTTTGTTGCAGTGTTCATACTTGGAGCCAATTTCGTTTGAATTCGTCCGTCAACCCGCACGTACTGTTCACGTGATGAATAGAAAAGGAGTAAATGTGGCATTTTCACCTTTGTCTTCTTCCTCCTTCCCTCCCACAAGCCCCTCCCTATACCCATACCCATATCATTCTCATTCTCATTCATCATTATCATCCTCCTCAATCCCTTCTTTCTCTCTCTCTCTCTCTCTCTCTCTCTCCTCCCCCTTGAACCTAGCCAATATTTTTGGACGAAACGAGTGTGCTGGAAATAATGATTTGGAAAGAGGAGGGATTTGGGGAATATGCCAGTGGTCGGCAACGGCAGCGGAACGGAGGGCAACATTGGAGAAGGTGTTGATGAAGAGGTTGTAGAGGAGGGAAGGAATCCGACGAGGCTTGTTGGAGGGAAGGAGGAAGAAGACAATGGTGAAAAGACCATATTTACCCCTTTTCTATTCATCATGTGAACAGCACGTGCGGGTTAACGAACGAATTCAAACGGAATCGGCTCCAGGTATGAACGCTGTAGCAAAAATGAAGTTCGGATACCAACTTGTAAAAAAAAAAAAAAACGAGGTACCTACTTGTAAATGGTGACAAAGTTCAGATAATTGAAGTGTCATTTACTCTAAAATATAAGGTATAAAGTGCAATTAACTCTTAGCCTGACAAAAGCTTCAACTGAGCTTTCCAACCGTTCCACCCAACTTATATACTCCCAGTTTCCCTCCAATTCGCTTGATCCTAATATATTTTATACATATCACCGAATTACCATCTTCCCTGCATCTTTTAAATTATTTTCAAAAGATATGTTTATTTGTCAATATTTTTTTTTCTTTTCTTTTATGAAAATTTATTTCATTTTATATATTTTTCAACATGAAATTTTTTTTGTCCTAAAATATTTATTCTTCTAATTTATTTTTTCATCTAAATTTTTTTTATCCTAAATTGCAAAGTTTTATTTTTTACCATGAATATTTGTTTCATCCTATATTTTTTTCATCATGAAATTTTTATTTATCCTAAAATTCTTTTAGATGGAAATATAAATTTAAGATGAAAAAAGCGAAGAGATTTTCAGCCAAATAAACAAACTTTAAATGAAAAAAAAAATTAGATGAAATTTTTAATTGGGATAAAAAAATTCATAATGTAAAAATCTATAGGATGAAAAAAAATTATATTTAGAAATTTAGGATGATAGAAAAAATTATAGATATTTTTTATTAATATTTCAAAAAATTTGTAGAAAAAAAAATTTAAAAAATACTAAAGTGCATTTCATGAATTCTCTTAAATTTATATCTAATGGAATGAATTACAACTTTTTGCTAAATAAATGGTATTAAATGTTAAAATTAATTGTAATGTTCATATTTGAAAAGTTGAATTCTAAAAACTACTAAAATGCATTTAACTCTATAATTATATAATTCAATTAACTATAGTTCAGATTATTTTTCCGTCAAGTATATATGCATGTATATTGTACATTTTGACAAATCATCTTTGTCGTTAAATGAATATATTCAAAAGTGAATAAGTATTAAGAAATTATGGGTATTATATCTCTATTATTTATACATTGTTTGATCAATTTATTTAATGACCAATATTATAATTGTCAAATACTTTGGAACATGTAAACATCACAATATTAGATTTCTTTTTTATATAAGAAAAAAAAAAGGTCTAAATGCATTTTTGTACCTTCTAAAATTGAATTTGTTTAAATAAGTGTTTTTACAACTAATTTCTGCAATTGATACCTTGTAATTTAAAAAAAATTGCACATTTGTCCAATTTAGTTAAAATTGACAGATTCTGATAACTTAGAGGTCACGTTCATAGCAAGTGGCTCTCAATTTTTTTTTTCATTTTAAATTTAATAAAAAAATTAAAAACAGTAAAAAAAAAACTATACATGAATTTCATATTTTATGTAATGTTTTTTAATTTTTTTATAATTTTTGGTACAATAAAAATTGAAAAAATTAAATACAAATAACTTTTAAGTTGATAAAATTTGTCAATTTTAACTAAAAAAATGACAAATGCACAATTTTTTTTTAAATTACAAAGTATTAAATTCCACAAATTAGTTGTAGAATTTGAAAGTATTAAAGTCCATTAAAACAAAAACAAAAAATTATTTAGATATTTTTTGAGTAAATCAATTATTTCAAAAGAAATACGAAAATTGTTTCATGGTGATGATGTAATGCTTTCAAATTTTTTAGATTCTATTTGCAAACAAGGCTTTCCATGTTTATGGAGTTAACTTTTTTCTTTTTCCCTACTTGGAACAAGATTCTTTTCAATTTTTTTGGATTCTATCCACAAACAGGGCTGTGCACGCTTTTGGAATTAACTTTTTGTTTTTTCCCTGCTTGATGCAAGAATCTTCTGTTCCCGAATTGTTCTGCATCACAGTATATAATATATATATATATATATATATATATATATATATATACACTCAAACTATTATCAGAAATATTTGATATTTATTATGTTTAGGTATAAAATTTAAAGATTAAAATTAAGTGATAAATAAAATATAAGTAGATAAATACATCGTGAAATCGCTTATTCTTTTGTTTATGATTTAATCTTAGCGTTTAAATTCTATANATATATATATATATAGTAATTCTATCATATGGAGTTTTTGTGCGAATTGTCACTAAAAATCTATTTTCAACAAGAACTTTGTCTCTAGACATATTATTTGCGACTACAAATTTCAGATTTGTCGATGAAAATAAAATTTTAGTGACAATCTGCACGATAGAATTTTTATTTGCATGATACACACACACATTCAGTCTACTATGTAGACTTTACACAGACCATTACTAATAGTAGATAATTAGTGATGTTTTTATCACAGTAGATTATTAATAATGATCCACATAAAGTTCACATCATAAGATCCACACAATAGCCTAGTTGTATGTGTGTATGCATATATATATATATATATCGACAATTCTCCAATATAATTTTGAGAGAGTTCTGAGAGATTTTAAAACAGTCAATTTGTAAACACTTTCATTTTTCAATTACCAATTTTAGTTAAACTAATCATTCTGTAAACATTCAGTTATAAAACCTTTTAGTTTAATTTTAAAGTTTTATCTTAAATCCTTTTGGTATTACACACACACACACACACACATACATATACGCTGCCCACCACCCAATCAGATACATCAACAACAATCGTCTGATGCCTTTAACCATGAGGATTGGATGGGTGATTATGTGCATCAGACAACTGTCGTGGGCTATCGCCAAAAGTAATAAAACCGTAAATATAAATATATATTATGATGTAGTGAGCAACTTAGCGTATATTATGATACCAGATGATGATGTGGCATAAATGTTTTAATTTTTCACCCACTGTTGATGGATTATCAGTGAGATACATATGCTATGTTGCATTGTAAGTAATTATCATTACAATGTTCACTTTCTCTTATTATGGTTTTAGTATTAAAAATTAAAATAAATTAAATATTTTCAATGTAAATTTTCCACTGGTGATGATCACTAGTACTGGTGACAAATATCAAAGACTCATTTTTTTTTTTTAAATTAAAATTCTTGTGTTACATCATCATCATCTGATACTATAACATAGGCTAGGTAGCCAACTATATTATATGCATATATATATACATATCAGTCTCAAGTCAAATCGACGTGACAATTTTAAATTTTTTTAGTTATTCAATCGCTTAAAATGCTGAGATTAGAAAACAGGTTTACTGGGTCTCAATAGAGTTTACTTTTCCCAAATTTAATATATCAATAAATCTATATTTATATATCAATAAATCTATAATGGAGCACATATGCTATGTGGCATTGTAAGTAATTATCATTAAAAGGTTCACTTTATCTTATTACGGTTTCAATATTAAAAATTAAAATTAAATTAAATGTTTTCAATGTATCTTTTCAACTGGTAATGATCACTAGTACTGGTGACAAATAGCAAAGCTTATTTTTTTTAAATTAAATTTTTTGTGTTATATCATCATCTGGTACTATAACATGAACTAGGTAGCCAACTATATTATATGCATATATATATACATATCAGTCTCAGGTCAAATCAACGTGACAATTTTAATTTTTCTTCAGTTTTACGATCACTTAAAATGCTGAGATTAGAAAACACATTTATGGTTTATTAAGTCTTGATAGAGTTTAATTTCCCCAAATTTAGTATATCAATAAATCTATATTTAATAACTAATCAAATTTTGAATCTCAGCCCTTAATATGATCTAAGGGTTAATAAACAAAGACCTCGTTCTAAAACTATCAGGACTCTCTCTCTCTCTATATATATATATAATTCACACATTAAATCCTAATTTTGTATTTCTTACACTCGGACTTAGTGTTACCATTTTTTCAGCTGAAGTGATAGAATTGAAGGTCAGGATTTATGACATAGATTTACCATTTTTTAAGCTGAAGTTATAGAATTAAAAGTCAGAATTTATTACATGCATCTTGACTTAAGCCTAATTGGTCAGAAGTCTCTATTATATAAAATTACAATTTAGTTTCCTTTATAATTATATTTTCATGTTTAGGAGTCTGTTGCATTTTTTTGTTTTACTATCGAATAGTTTGAAAGAAAAGTACACCTTTGTCCAAATTTATTAAAATATAATAGATTCGGTCCAAAAAAAGTTACGCAAGTTACATGTTACCTCCAAAATAATTTGTAACTTTTTTCCCATTTTTTGGAATTAAAATTGGAAAAAAAAATCAGATTAGCAAAAAAATAAAATTAAAACCTCACTACAAAAAAATGGCATTTTTGTGACGGATTTCTTTGTGACATTAACTTACTCGTCACAAAAATAGAGTCTAAAATGATGAAAATGGCTTAACCGTCACATATTGTACATTAATTGTGACAAATTTTACATTGTCACCAAGCGCTGTCACTAATAGTCGTAATTTTTTTGGAGCTAAAAAAAATTTAAATTTTTTGACCGTATCTGTGACGGAAATAGATGCTTGCTGTTACAGATTCATGAAAAAAAAATTAATATAAAAAATTTGCTGCTTCTGTGACAACTTGTTTCTGTCACATTTGTATAAATAGTTAATTGTGATAATAATCCTATCACAATTAGCCCCAAAATTTGAATACGGCTTAAAATATTTGTCAAAAACTTTTAGAGGGATTCTTCCGGCCCATATTTTTGCTTGTACTGTAACGGGCTGAAATAATCCGTCACAATTGCCATGCCTATTTAGCATAACAAAATTCCCAATTGAAGGACAATTGTTGTGTATCAAACTGAATGGCAATTTTGTAATTTATTCTAGTGCAAAACGACGCCGTTTCTTATTACTAAATTATGCGTCTTCATTCATTAATGCAAAAACGGTGCGTTTTGAATGAACAGTTCTCTTTGCCAAGTTTCTTCCTGAAGTCGACCAGTTCGCGCACTTTGAACAATTTTGATTTTTGGGGTTACCCAAGGCGGCTACACAGCTCCATCTTGAAATCGGCTTCAACCACGGGGGTTTCTGTGGTTACTGCAAGTATCCATGGTGTCCGGTGGCTGTGAATCTCCCCTTTCAGTAGTCACTCCAAACGATCGAAGGTACTGTACACTTCCTAAAGCTTTGTTATGTTTAGGGATTATGGAATCTCTTTCTGTTGCACTTGTTATGGATTTGGATATGTGGTGTTCCTGCTGCATTGCGTCACATATTCACTGATGTGCGTTGCATTTAAATGTCCCTGCATTTCATGACTGATTTACTTTTGCATTTAGGGTCTGTTATTATTATTATTTTTGTGTGGTCTTGAATCAGATTGTGTATAAATAAGTTTTAGTTGTGGTGTATTACTGAATGCAATAGTTGATTGGGACTGTCCTGCACTTAGTTGAAAAATTACTTCCCATGTTCTAGAGCAAAACATATTCAGTTATAATTTTTCCAATCTTATTGATATAGAGGTGCGGTGCATCGCTTTACAATAGAAAATTTAAATAAATTCTTAAGTAATGCACAAATTGAAAGGCCTTTGTATGTACATTAAAAACATTCCTAGTGTAACCACCACATGTACAAGTCTGCATTATACTTGCTGTTCTAGTGTTCTCAGTCTGGAAGATATTACTTTTTTTATGGTTTACATATAGCCAAGTTTGTTTTCAGCATCAGTTCTATCATATGCTCGTGCTTTGTTTAAATTTTCATATTCCTTTATCTGTTTAAACCAAATGTGCTTTAATGTATAGGTGAAAGTATTCGTAGTGCTAATCACTGACTAGAAAATATAGTTCATTAATTAAGTAACCAAAAAAAAAATTTGGTCAATCTGTCTATATATATGCCTTACATATATTCTGTTTTGTGCATTTAATAATATGCAATTTTTACCTAATGAAATGAAAAACATTACATGTGTAAAATGTTGTGTTTTGTTACAATCATTTAAACTGATTTGTGGTAGTGTTTGCATAAATGGATTGCATTTCCTGTCATTTAACAAAGTTTACATAAGTTGTTAATTGAAAGTATGGACAAAATGGGTTGTTCCTTCCAACTAATTTACTCTTTCTAGTTCCTCGCAAGCAAGCTGAAATTTTACAATTAGGGTAAAATTTAGAGGAAGTATAAATTCCAAAAGGTAGATAGTACCATGGGCCATATGGGAAAAGACAAATTGTTACAAACAAAGTTGGGATCACTTTCCTTTTACTTCCTCACATATAATTCATGGCCTTTATTTTATTCACTTAGAGATATATATATGTTATGGTCGATACCAATATTATATATACTGGTTTATATACTTGGTATTTTGGTATATAGTGGCTGGTTTGGTGATTTTTGGAAACATCACTTCAATGGGTCCACTACTTCAAAGTTAAGTGTTTATGACTGTGTAGAAACAAAGAATGAGTAGTATGTGGTTTTAATTTTGAATGTACAAATTATTAAGCGTAATACTTTCTTCAACTTTCTCTTTTTATCTCTATCTTCTTTGTAACTATTGCATATCTCTCATAAATGCATTATGGCTTAATTCTCTCTTCCCTATGTTGCTAATTTTATTTTAGAACTTAGTTGTGCAATCGTGGCAACGTGTTTGTTTTCCAAACGCACAGCATTATTGATGTAATGTTCTTGATTGTTTGTGTGGAAATTAAGATATTTAATGGTGCTGCTGCCTGCTTCCAGGTTTCTCCAAGGCTGTTGCAATCCCTAACTATGATAGTAGGAGCGGGATCAATCTAATTCGTAATGTTCTTTACAATTGCCGGTAATGCTAATGTCAATACTTGACTAAAACTTTGTTGTTTTGTCTGGAAGTTGACAGACTATGATTATTCATATATTCTTGGTAATGCCCTTGTTGTTCTTTTGCTCGTTAATTGAAAGGGTGAAATTGGATAAAACAATGTTTATGAGGTTTTATTATGATTGTGCTTTCAGCTTTTGCAAAATGTAGGTTTATGTTATCATTTCAGTAGATATCATAAAGACAAGTAGTTGTTTTCCTTTCCCACTTTGATTGACCCAGTTTCATGCATAAATTTGATTTCAATACCACTATCTATATGATATGTTTTCTGTTTCTCAGAAGCTAATTGAGTTTCTCGTTTTTGTCTCTTCTCATAGATCAAACTTTAATAGATTGAACTATGGTGGCTTCTACACTGTTATTTTGGAGAGAGGTGATGAAATAATTTCTGCAGCATCTATTAGGTACTTTGTGGCAAACTTGATGTCCTCTGATTGGTTATTAGTTATTATATTTTTCTTCATCAATTCTAATACTGCTGTTAGCTTTTTGCATGCATTGATTATTATTTTTGTATGTTACATGTTGGTTTGATATGTATTGTCATTTGCACTTGCTAAAATGTTAAGCTTTGGGTTTAATAGTAACTTAACATGATATTTGACCTCAATTAATCTATCTGATCTTGTGTTCATATCCTGGTGAGATAATTTTGTTTAAAACCCAGAAGAAAAAAGATAGAACACAGGAAACTGTTTTGTAATGTATGACAAAATAAAGAAATTGAAATGCAAAAGAAGAAAGCAAAACAAAATGTGAGAAACTAAAGGAAAAATTAAAGAAAAAATGTCAAAAAATTGTTTAGTATGCATTATTGAAAGACTTTTGATAAGATTGACAATACAATGCCTAAAATGGTGGCGTGTGTGTTTTTGGTTATCTACAATCCCAGCTGCAATACTTGCTCTTGGCGTGATGTTTTGTGTAGAGAGACCACAGTGGCTATATAAGGTTTGTTATCATTCATTTATCATATTAGCTCATGCAATTACTTTGTCCACCTGTATCGTGGCTCATAATAATGCCTTGCTGGCTTTGCTAGTATCAAATAACTTTGCTGAGATAAAAAGTAATGTATTTAAGCGATTAAGGACAATATTCATACTCTCGTATACTTTGGTAAGTTAGCCTTCTCTAACTTTTTTTTTTGGAGAATCTTTCTCTCACTTTTCTTGTATGGTCATCATGGAAATAAAGATGTTATTGTACCTTGTATGATCAAATAAAAAGAAGTTATTCCTCTGTTGCACGCTTCTTCTAGTCTATTTGTACGGTTTGGTATGTGTTGATCTCTTGTTTATGTCTTTTATGTAACTTTTCCAACCAGATTCAGTAGAGAGATTCCATATTTCAGCATTTGTTTTATTTGTTTTAGCTCAAAATATTCTGGAAGCTGAGGGTCCCTGGTTTCTTTCTTTATGTAAGTTTACCAAATCATTGTATCTAAGACCATGTTTTATGAGAAATATAATATACATAAACACCTCTTTTATTGCACAGAGTGTGTGGCTCATTTTCTAATTATATTTGGATGATGCAGAATGCTCTCCTGGTATACTTTTGTGAAATGGCTATTGATATCATAAAGCATTCCTTCATTTGCTAAATTTAATGATCTTAAGCCCATTGCATATTCTGAATTTCTTGAGGACCTCTGCAAACAGGTATATTTGGATAATTTCTTATTCCACTTAATAATGAATTTTGGCTGGTTCTTTATATCTTTGGTTGTCTGGTGAAGTTATGCATCTGTTAGGATGAAAGATATCTAGTCTATATCTTTTCATGATAGTATTTGCGCTTGTTTTTCTGTGCATGTGTCTACACAAGTGGTTTGCTACCCTTTTAGTGAACCAAAAATATATATTGATCCTTGACCTTTTCATATTTACAGCCATTATAATTTTTGTTTTTTTTTTTTGCCCATTTTTTTTTCCTTTTCTGGACAGTCTGTGTTATGGACCTTATGGTTAGCTGACCTTATGATTTCTTCTTGATTATCTATGTCTGCACTTTGTTTTTTATTGACAAAGAAGCTCTTTACTTCTACCAAGACTATAAAACAAAATCTTCACTTCTACCTCTATGGTACCGAGACTATAAATCCTCAATTTGGTGATTTTTCCAATGGGCTCAAGTTATATTTGATTAGTTTCTAAGCAGTGGCGAGTCTAAGTGGCTTCGTCAAACTGGGCTTGTTGTTCTGCTTCACGGTTATGATGGCCAGGGCCCTAAAAATTCAAGTGCAAGATTCGAGCGTTTTCTTCAGGTACTCCCAAACTAACCATTCTATCATTGTAATTCCTGAAGGAATTTTAATTGCTTACATTAAAAATAAAATTGAATTGAATTACTTTTATATTGCAATTTCCTTTTAGTTTACTATGCTAGCATTTGCCTTTATTTTAATTTATGGTTATTGGTCACATCTTTGAGAATTGAATATGATTTATTGAAGACTTGTCCTTTGTAATGGAGTCTTTTAGATTTAGCTCTTCTATGATGCTTGCTCTGTTACTATCACGTTGAGTGCAAGAGAACATAGTTGCTATATTTTACATCAAACCCAACTTGACTTGTGGCTTGTTCAAGTAAAAGCTAATAAAAAATAAAAAAACGAGTCAAATGTTGATACATCACTTTTTTGTTCATGAGCAATTTGTTTTATCTTATTCTCTATGGATCTCTTTTAATCAAGCTTTAGGTGTCATATAAATGTATATGGTGTCAAGCTTTAGGGATTATATAAAACTCATTTTTTATCTTTGAAAGTTTAGATTTCAGTGTGACTTTGGATTTTGAATTATATTTACTTTGACTGCTTCTGCTGCTTTTTTTTTTTCTTTACAATGCTTGGATAGTTTAATCCAATTTGTATAAACGATGAATTTTTGTTTATCATCTTGATGGGATGCAATTTATATATATATATATATATTATGTACTTTAATACTTGATTTGAGCATGTTTTATTCACTTAAAATTGATTAATTTGTATTTTTCTATATTTTAGGTGAATTTGAGCTTAAAGATATGAAAAATGAAGAAACAGTGGCAAAATCATAATTAAACAGAAAAAATGAAAAAGCACTGGCAAAATCGTAATTAAGTGGATATTGGGAGCAAGGCAGTGCAGCCCAGGTGCATTGCCGAGGCGCCTGGACAGCCGCCTGGGTGGGCACCAATTTGGTCATTTTGACACGATTTTATCAGTTTTATCCCAATATTTTAGTATAAATATGTTTTATCAGTGTTGTAAAAAGGGGAGCCGACTTTTAGAGGAATTTTACCATTAGAATTGAGTTTTTCTCTCAAGTTTTTGCTTCTAACCTTCTTTTCTTGGGTAAGAATAATTTTAAGCTAGTTATGCAATTGTGAGACTTGTTTTTATTTCAATCCAATTTAATTATTCAGTTTATGTTCTTCTGTGTTTATTGTTTATATTTTCAATTTCTAATAATTATAATTTAGATCCGTTATTTTTATGTGAGATTGGATTATTGCTAAATTGAATTTTCAGTCGTATTGGGTTTTTAATAATTAGTAGCAAATAGATTTTAATGGTTATGATCTCAGTTTCTGTTAATTGTCTATGAAAAATATAAATTAGATTAAAACTTTGCAATGTTTGTAGAGTTTGTCTTAATTTGGCTTTTCTCTTGTTCTTGATTATTTTCTGAGATAAATTCAGGTCACGTTGATTCTATATTTAATTTCAGAATTTATAACTAATTCATGATCGTATCTGGATTAGTTTATTTTAGTGAGAAATATAGAATAATTAGGCCGTGGCAATCATTTATGCCAAACTGAATGAAGAATTGGAATTTTTATGTCTATAATCAATTGTTTACTAGTCTTATGAATTATTTTGATCGCAAGAGTTTCTCTTATTTATTTCTTTTCAGTATTTACTAGTTTTGATTTAATTTATAATATTTTGCAAGCAAACTAAAATCTCTCATTTTTATATTTTTAGTTTAGTGTTTTACTAGGATAGAATTTAAATTGGAATTCAACACAGTCCCTGTGGATTCAACTTGAAACTTACCATTACTACGGTAGTGTTTAATTCAGTCATTAATTTTGGTATTTATGACACACATCACATCTTCTGTTATATCTACATAAAAGGTGCGTATTTGCTGTAGTCTTTATGTAAGCATTGTAATAACCTTGTAGCCTTAGTTTTTATTTGTGTTTTATTTTATCTTGACCCTGAGATAGTTGTGGTAACTTATCAAATACCCTGACATATAGGTTGCTTTAGTTTACTAAGTGATTTTGCATGTAATATTGATATTTTTTATTAATCATTTATACTTTGACCTTTTTCCAATTAGATGCAGGAAATCGATGAAGCAAGAAAGAAGCTCTCAAATGCAAAATCGATTTCATTTGCCCAATATTTTGGGGACCAGAGTAAAGCTACTGATGTTGAGGCCCAAGCATGCTTGCAGAAGTTTTTTGTATGTATCCTAATTAATACTTTATAGTTGAAATCAAAGTGCTTGTAACTTTTTCTGCTGATGCATGTACTAGAACAAGTGCTTCAATGAAATTTTTTTTACCCCCTTATATAAAATGTGGTACTGACAAAACCACTTTATATAAGTGTTGTTTGGCTACTCTTTATATATCAATTGAACAGCCCCTAAACTCTGAAACGGAAAAGAATATTTTAAAAAAATTGGACAGTAACTATAACAAAGCTTTCTATTGTGATGGTTAGAATAAGTTTATGTAACGGTGTACCGTCACAAGTCCGTCACAAATGTTATATTGTGACGACTCATCTCAGACACGAATCAATTGCACTATTGTACATCTCTCATAAGTGACGGTGAACCGTCACAAGGTCGTCACATATGTTGCATCGTGACGGATAAAATCAGACACAACAATGCCAAATTTTAAGGTAGTCGTACATGTCACTCTATATATGTGACGGTAAACCGTCACAAGGCCGTCATAGATAGTATTCTGTGACGGTTGTTTCGGCCACAAAAACAATGCATTACAACAATAATGATCATAAGTAACGGTATATAGGTCATCACAGAAAATGTACAATGACTGTTGACCGTCACTAGAGCGTCACTGATGGTTCATCTGTGACGGAATACATTCAGTTGCAAATTCATCACTGGCGGTGATTTTGCGGTGGTCGTCAATATTTGTGACCAAAATAATCCGTCACAAAATGTCAATTTTCTGTCACGAGGTGAACAGTAAGTGGTCACAAAACTTTTTGTGTCAGACCTATTGCGGCGGACATGTGACGGATTTTTTCCCGGCATAGAAAGTAGTTTTAGCAACGATTCCATCACATATACTATGCCTTGTGACTAATTTGCTGCCGTCACAAAATCCCCATTTTTATTGTAGTGCCTAAATCAAACCTAAAACTTACCGTTTAAGAAGAAAAAAAGACAAAATATGAAATTCACAACATTACAAGAAAAGCAATTGAGCGAGAAGAGGAATTGTAGAGTGATCTTTCATCAAATCTCTGCTCCTCCTCGCTACTCTTCTGCCTCTCCATTAAAAATACAAATATTGAAAATTCCAAAATCTCTTTTCCTCTATATTCATTATTTCAATTCCCACCAGCAACTCCATGAGACTTGTAACAAAGCATCTTCTTTTTCCTCGCCGTCTCTCAAATTCTCATCACTCCACGCTCTCTATCTATTTCTAGTACAATTTCAATTACCAGATTTAGCAAAATTCACATCCAAAAACACAATTTTTTTCATCTTTTTTCCGATGAATCGTGAAATACCCTCTTGTTAATTAGTTTATCATCCATTCAATCACTTCCAGTTAGATTCATACAGAAGACGTCATCCACAGTTTCAAACCCATTGCGCTTCAATCAATTTGAATGTGTTGTTGTAGTACCTCAAATTTAATGATTAGTCCAAGACATTTTGAAACCCCACATTGGAAATAAATTACGGCTTAATGTGGTGAGTATACACATATATATATATATATATTATATCTTATAAAGGAGAGTAGGTGGGTTTCCATTTTTTTTCATTGTCTTTCTTATTTTTTCACCCAAAACGATGTTGTTTTGAGGGGTTTTTGAGAAAAAAAAAATAAACAGAAAAAATGACATCATTTTTGCACGTTAGGGATTTTTATCACCCAAAATCATTCAACATTTTCTGCTGGAGAGTCAGAGACCAATTTGGATTCGAAGGGGAAAGCTGCAACTTCCGATCCCAGAAGCCACTGATTCATAGTGAAATCGGTACTAATTGACACTCAATCACATCGGTGGTGAGTTTGTAGACGAAGATGAAGGATTCAAAGGATTAGATAAAGGATTCGAAGAGGAAGACATTTTGCAAAGCCGAAATCGTGCTGAAGACAAGTTTCTGTTAAGATCCAAAATCTCCAGATTTCCTGCGATTGAAGAGGAATCCTAACCTGATCGGCGATATCTGAAGATGTGATGTGGTGAGTTATTTATTTTATTATCAGTTTGGTTACTTATATTTATGTTTGAGTAATTGTTGTTTCATATTTTTGATTTTTGTTCTTTGTTTTTGGGGACTTTCAAAGGATTTATTTTTTATTTTTTACAACAAAAAGTTTGAATAAGAGAGTGGTGAAAAATATTCTTTAATTAACTAAATTAATTCTAGGGTGGGAAAACTGTTGTTCTTGTTTTTGTTGTGATATTTGTATCAAGTTCTGCTATTGATCCTATATTGATATTAATAGAGCAGGATCCATTCTAGACAATGCAAATATATGGTTGAAAACGTCATTAATCATGATTAACTAGCAAAAATAGGAAATCTGTATTTTTATTCGTGCACCAAACTGATTTTTTTTCTCTTTGGTATATGTCTCTGTTTATTAGCTTATAAAGCTTAATTAGTTATGTATGCAATTTTTGTTGTATGCTTGATTTCTGTTCTCTGTTTTTCGGGACTTTTAGAGGAATTATTTTTTATTTTTTACAACAAAAAGTTTGACAACTTCTCACCCGCATTGAATTTAGTTTTAAATAGAACGGGATCTAAAGTGTTCATCTTCATCTTACTTTTTCTTTTCCTTCTTTGTAAAGTTAGGATTTTCTGGTTTTTTACGTTTATTTACAAAAACAAAGTCAAATAAAGAGGTAAAGGTTTGAAATATGTAACTTTTCTATTGGTTAATGTTTATGTAATATGTGTTATGTTGTCACTGCAGTATTTCAAGGAAAATCCCAACTACAACAATCCTGCTTTCAAAACTAAGTATGGAGCCTACTCTGAGGGATGTGGACTAAACAATATCTTGATGCCATGAGGGCATGATGACTACATGTATTTGGTACACCTCCAAACCTTTAAATAGTAGAGTTTGAAAATGAAAACAATCTTTCTTTTTCGTATTATTAGAAACCCATAAACTAATGTATAATTGGCAAGGGGCATTTTTCAGGTGGCCTAGGAGAACAAGACGACTCTACCTTCAGCAGCCTTTTTTATCATTAGATACCACTCATTCTATGGTAAACAACAAAAAATATATAGAAAAGAAAAAAAAAAGGAAAAAAAAAAAGAAACTACATCTTCTTATAAAAAAGAGACATTTTCCATGATTTATTATTATACTGACTGGAATGGAAAATATTGATGTTGCACCATTACATAGATCATGAGCATATAAACACTTGATGAACGAAGAAGATGTTGAAAACTTGAAATGGCTACAGATATTCAAGTATGAATTATTATATTATAATGTCTTGATTGATTATTGTTACTTGTGCAAATTTTTTATGCCTTGGTTTTGTTTCTTTGTTACTCAAAGTGCTTATACTTTGTCTGTACAGCAAGTATGACCTTTACAGTAAGAGCAAGGTTCGGATTAACGTTGAAAAAGGTCAAACCTTATTATCTCTCTCTCATTGAAAGGGTATCTATAATTTGTCTATTCCATTTATTTATCATTAATATAATATGATATTCTTTGTGTTATCTTTGATTTAAATGTATATATACAAAAATGGTGTTGCAGTACTTCCCTGCGAAGCTAAAATGGTGAAATTGAATTTGGAAGGTGATGTTTTTATTTGTGGATATAAGTGAAGAGATAAAAGGCCATTCGGGAGTATTAGTGGCTTGGCTGGCTGTGTTGTAGATCAAAATGACATTTGGGGGGTTTACTGTTTAATTTATATGATTTATTTATGTGATGTTGAGTTTGGATTCATGTGAAATATTTTATTCTGATTGCATAATAAAAAGATCTATCATTTCTCTTTCATAAATAGTGTGATCAATTTTGTTCTTTTCTCCGTATACACAAGATATTTATTGGGAATGATTGCTAGAGTTGTTATTTTGATTTATGTCATAAATTATTGACAGATAGTAAAATTTTCTTATGCAGGATTTTGTACATACTAATACTTATAAGGCAGAAATCATGCAGAACCAAAGTTCCATATATATATATATGCATGTTGTTGAATTTATATGCATTAACTGAATTAATTCTAGGGTGGGAAAACGATTGATTTTGTTTTTATTGTGATATTTGCATTAAGTTCTGCTGTTAATCCTATATTGATATTTTACTTTTATATGTATAGATTGATAGTCACATTCTTTTAATAGAGCAGGATCCATTCTACACAATGCAAAGATTTGGATGAAAACGTCATTAATCATAATTAACTAGCAAAAATAGGAAATCTGTAATTTTATTCCTGCATCAAACTAATTTTTTTTTTTCTGTTTGGTATATATCTCTGCTTGTTAACTTATAAAGCTTAATTAGTTACGTATGCAATTTTGAAATCATAATATAAATACCAAAGGTGAGTTAAAATAGAAGATGATGTGCTTAAGAGTTGTGTCATGAGCTACACAGATAGATAACTAGCTCATTACATTAAGCATGTGTCTGACCTCCAAATGAGTATTGATTTTAGCTCTCTTGTAAAATGTATACTGGAAATGCAAAGTCCTTGGAAAATTGACTTCATGATAGATATTGCAATTGTCATAAATTAAGCTAAATTTTGTAGCATTCTTTTCCATTATATGAGAATTCTTAGATTTCTAATATTTTTAGGCATTATAAATTTTCCAATTACCATCCTAATAACTTCTACAGGTAGAGGTTTCATCTGTTCTGTTGTTGCTGCTGCAATTAAGTAGGTAAAGAGGCTAGACAATACTGCAAAACTCCATTTTGTAAGTCTGGTTTTCCTTCTTTTGATCAACATACTCCTACTACCTTGTTTCTTCATTTTAATATTATTTTTTCAATATAGAAAATAAACTTTTCTGATAACCAAATGAGTACGTATTTTTCATGGGAAAAAATATGCAAAGTTAGCATGGAAGATCTCACTTTTTGGAGGTATGGGGCAGTTTTGATTGCAAAGATAAGTCTATTGCTACCTTTGTCTTCTATTATCTGAACAAGTTTGTATAATTGATTCTTCTATTCTCTTTTGTTTCATTTCATA
Source organism: Ochetophila trinervis (assembly GCA_003254975.1). Classification (NCBI taxonomy): domain Eukaryota; kingdom Viridiplantae; phylum Streptophyta; class Magnoliopsida; order Rosales; family Rhamnaceae; genus Ochetophila; species Ochetophila trinervis. The sequence goes on along the minus strand of QANX01000786.1, from coordinate 99,738 downwards.
TATTTGATTTTTATTTTTATTTTTTTTATAATTTTTCATTATAGTTATTTTATTTGAATTACATAAATATAAGAATAAGAATGGCTATCCAACATAAATTTTGTTTACTACTTTAAAATGGAATCTTCAGTTTAACTATTTTGTAAGTACTTGTGTTTTGTTGTTTTGGCCCTTTTTATTTAAACTACAAAAATATCTTCTTGTAAATTGACAAGGACTTGATGTTATGGGGTTTATACTTATATAAGTTCATTTTTATATCTCCTAATTGCTTTATATCGTCGAAACTATGCATAAAATTGATCTTGAATATGATAATCCAACATACCAGTGAGACTGACCTTGATTGTAAGCATTTGGAACTTTAGATGAATTTAGCTTGCAATAATAAAACTTTAAAATATTTAAGAGTCTGAATAAGATTACCTTTCACACTAAATGCATGGAAGAATTTTAAATACACCCCTCGTGGTATAGTATAATTTCAAATACGACATTGTAGTTTCGTATAATCCAGAAACACCCCTTACCGTCAATATAAATCTATTAAAGTTAACAGATATGAAGGTAAATTAGTCTTTTAACAAATATAATAATTTTTTTATAATAATTTCTCCCCTTCTCTTCTTTTGCTCCATCACTGATTTTTTTTTTCTCTTCTCTTTTCTTTCTTTCTTTTCTTCTTTCTCTTGACTTTGATTCATGATCAACCAGCAAATTAAGTGATACACTACAAAAGCCACCATCCCCCGAAACTAACCGTAATTCAAAAACCAACTCCAGTAATTTACACTAGCCCACCAAAAACTCCATAAGTGAGATTAACTTGCTTGTCCTGAACAACATCAACAATTTTCTTCTCCACTTCTTTAAATGAGAAATCAAACAAAAAATTAAAGCTAAATTAGGATACCCAACAAAGAAAGCTAACAGAAGAAGAAAAAACTAAAGCAAAAGAAAGAGATACCTGAGAGGTGAGGAAAGCAAAGCAACTGAAAAGATGATCAAATGTTCTCTGGACAGCATTCCAGAGCTTTGCAACTCTGCTATGGCCGTAGATTTCGTAGACATAGTACTTCGAATGACAATGAAAACTCAACTCCAGATATGAATATTGCTTTTCCCAAAAAGCTTCTTTTTTACTTATTTTTTTTTTAATTCATTTCAATTTTCCCTTTGCCATTTGAAGGACAAAAAAACATTGTGGACACACCCAGACCATATCTCTTTCCCATTAAACCCTATCTCTCTCTAACCCAAACTTCAAGCCCTCAAATTTTGTTTTCGTGTGCAATTAGCAAAGCAAGATGCCCATTACAATTTCACCATTTCCAATATCATAATACTTTTCTTTTTAATACATTTATTTCCTTTCTCCTACTAAATAAATAAATAAATAGGAATTTATCAGTCAAAATCGCACCCTTTTTTTTTTTCAAAAATGAAATAATGCAAACAAATAATTAGAAAAATAAGAGAGAAATTGGAGAGATGAAAGGGAAAAAAAAAACAAAAAGAGAAAGAGAAAGAAAAAAGAAACAGAGAAGATAGAGGAAGAGAAAAAAAAATTCAACTTTTCAAATTATTATTTTAATCAATAAAGGGTATTTTGAACATTTTACCTTCTGACCGAGACAGTAGTGTTAAGTCAAAACAGTGTAAGGGATGTTTCTGCATTATACGAAACTACATGGTCGTATTTGGAATTATACTATACCACGGGGGTGTATTTGAAATTCTCCCTAAATGCATTGTCTCATACTTCTGGTCTCAACTGTTATCACCTTAATTAATATTTGTAGATTGATAGATAATATAGACATGGAAGGGTATAGATGATGATAATTTGTTAGTTTCCATCAAAGATGAAAATATCGGTATCGACGGAAATATCGAATGTCAAAAATACGGAAATATCGATGGAAATATCAACAGAATATCAATATCGATAAAAATATGAAAGAAATGACGAAAATTTATAGAAAAATATAAATTTTTTTTTAATGAAACTTCATAATATGCTTATTTATTAGATATTTTATCAATTTAACTATAAAAATTGAAAAAATATTGAGTGGAAATTATATTTTTCATATCAAGAGACATATAACACTCGCTGACAGTAATAAAAAATAATATATTAAGTAATAAATTATTCATTAATTAGAATAATAATACAAATACATAATTACTTAAATATTATTTAATACCACATCGAATTTTTTGGTTGTTGAAACTTTTCGCTCACTTTCTTATCCTCATTTTTAACAGTGTATTGAGAAAAATATTGATAAAAAATGTATTTTCTTGATTATTTTTGCATGTATTTGTTAATATGTCAACCATATAAATATAATATTAAATCTAATTGTCTTTGTTGATAGTCATAATATAGATATTATATTAGTCGGCTCTATGCATAACTGTTGTTTGTTGATGGTTGAGTTTGAAAATGTATACATAAGTTTTTATTTGATGTCATTTCATAAGCATCAATTGAATAAGAGTTATATTTCTTAAAAAAATTATTTTTTTGCTGTGACATTTCTATTGTATATTTTTCTCTACATGTATAGTTTTTTTTTTTCTACAACACCAATTCTAGGCCTACCTTCTCTACTTTCATAATCTTTATTTTGCATTGTATTAGCGTAATGCTCTTCCCGCTAAATGGACTCAATATTTATTGACTTGGTGACTCTTTCGCAACTTTATAATTTCACAAAAATATTCATTGATATCACCGCTTGAGAGAGTTACTATCAATAGTTTGAAATTCTGAACATGTACCTCTGGAAGTGGCTGAAGCACAAGAAGTTCTAGTTGGTTATCTCATAAGCTTTCGAAAAAAATCAACACTACTATAATCTACTTCTTCAGTGATCACTCTTGGAACATTTATAACCTCCTCTTCTGCTTGTAGAGTAATTTTTAGATCAGAATTTCCTTTCTTATCATCTAAATGAACCAGTTTAATTCATTGGTATATTTAATATAATATTAAAAAATATAATATTTTAATATTTTATAAAAATCTATAATATTTTTAAAATTTTATAAAAAAATTAATAAGTATATTCAAAATGTTCATGGATATTTCAGAAATTTCCACGGAAATTATGGAAATTTTAACCAAATTGTGAAGGAATTAACATGGAAATTTTGATGGAAATATCGGAGAAATATTGGAAATTTCCCTGGAAATTATGAAAATTTTAACCACATTGTGAAGGAATCAACATGGAAATTTTGACGGAAATATCAGAGAAATATTGAAAATTTCGACGGAAATTATGAAAATTTTACCCCTTTTTTTTTTTAGTAGGAAATAATTTCCATAACCCAAAAAAATGAAATTTCGCCGAAATTTTGCCGAAAATTTTGAATTTTTCATATTTGGTTTCCATGAAAAAAATTATATAAACTCTTTTAGAAAATTCTAAAAAGTTCTTATATATGATTCTCTTAAGAAAAAAAAATAGTTTAGACCTTTTGTATGCTTTTTAATAACTATAAACTTTAGTATTCATTAGAAAAACTTGAATTCTGCAAATGAATTCAAACTGACTTGGTCATAAAATTTTTATTTGTGCAAAAAAATTTGTATGTTTTAACTTTTTCACTCTACAGATACTGCTAATTTTGCTTTATATATGTTATCATTAGTTATTTCTCTATAATGATTTATTTGTTATTGAAAACACATTATTTCCCTACCAAAATAAACATTGTTTAGCCTTTTTCAAAGTTCTTTTTCTTTATGGTATTTGTAAACAAATGAACAACTGATTTGTAATTCTATTTTTTAAATAATATTTTACAATTTATTTTCATTTCAATTAAAAGAAATGTGAATTTAGTTATGATTTAATGAAAGAACACTCAAAGCTTTGTGATTTCTTGATAAGTTTTGTTTCGAGATGTATTCCCATTAAATTTTGAAAATCAGTATTCAAATCATAGTCAAATTTAACTTTCTATTAATTCATACTATCTAAATGATAATTGTAGCCAATCTTCATCTTCTTTGTTGTAATTGAGGTTTTTCTAATCTATGTATAATGGAAATGCTAAGAGTCTTGTATTGGGATTTCTAATCTATGTAAAGAAAATGCTAAGAGTTTGGGACAAAGAAGTCAAAAGTGTTCCATGTATGGAAAATTTCTGCGAATAAAAATGTGTTCTTTGTGAAAGAATTTGAATGTTGGATGTGATTTAGTCTATGACATATCATGATAAGTTTGTAAATATTGTTTTGTTACTATGACAGTTTATATAATTATATTATTTTGTTTTACTTCAATTGTGTTTAATGAATTAAGTATATTTTGGGTAGGATTTTGTGGATACAAATAATAGTAAAATTGTGTATGTGTTGTGTTAAATTTTGTGGAAATCAGTTGTTTATTATGTTGAATGCTAAGAAAATTTTCAATGCATAAATATCATTTCTCAAAATACATCTTCAGTTATTAATAAAAAATGTGATTTCAAAATTTTAAATTGTTGATTGTCTTCCAATTAAATATGAAAACTTACTATTCTTATTACAATCATGTCTTCTTCTTCTTATTCTTCTTCTTCTTTTTCTAAACCAAATGTAAAACCAAAATGCTTTCAGTTGAAAATAAATTTCAACTGCACAATTATAAGTAATTGACTAAATTGTTATGTGAAAAGTTTAATTATATTCATATCAAGTGTATGAATTACCAAAGCGAACAAAACGTTGAACCATAAAAAAAATAAAATTCAACAATCATATTCTATAATGCATGATCAAAATTTCACAATGAAATAGTCTATTGTAATTTTTATGTGATACTTTATTCGACTTGGTCATAAACTTAATTTTACAAAAATAATTAATAACTCATTGGACAACACATTAGCTAAAAAATTTGTGTATTGCAATTTATTTACAGCATCAAGTGAAAGACATTAATTACAAACTTTAAAGCAACATTCAGAATTATAAATTACATAATAAAAATAAATAAAAAAATCCATGCAAAATATTTCAGATTTATGATAAAAATTGTAAACAATTGATTTCCAGGAATAAATTTCCAATACAACACAAACAATATTGACTTTAAAATCATTAGTTGTTATCTTTTTATAGTTGGAATCGTAACGATTTAATATTGCTATTTTTATTCAAAATTTTCATTTATAATATCCAAAACTTTGCAAATAATTGGGAATTATATTTCAATTGCCAATGGAAAACAAAACATAGAATGATCAAAATGAGTTTTATATTTTTTTCACAGATATTTACTAAACAGTCTATATTAAATAGTCTTATTCTCACTTTTTACTTCGCACTTTTCATTTTTTAAAAGACCAATACACATACGCCTTTTAATATCTTAATAAAACTCAATAATAAATCATATTTTATATTATTATGATATTTGTTATTATAAAATAGTACTCAATGCTTATCATTTTTGTATACAAAATTTGAACCAATGTCAGTATCTAATTCCATTAGTTTTTTGTTTACCATTATATATCTCTTTTTTTTTTTTAAATTACCAATATATATCCTTTTGATAAAAAAATTAAACAGCTCACGTGCTGATCAAAAAGTGGACACTATTCTTTAAACTAATATTTTCAGTTTCTATTTCATTAATCTATGTTTTCTAAACTTGCTTAACAAATAATACAATAGTGGTCAAATATTTATGCTTTTGAATACCAAAAATTTATACGATATGAAGGTATAAAAAACTATTTAGTAAAAACAATATAGATGATAGTATTAATTTAAAAAGATACAATATCTTCCAAATTGAAAAATTTCAACTCCAAAAATTAAAACAACATTAAAAACTATAAATTACATAATAAATATTCGATGCAGTTGTAAAACTATAGCTAACTTACAAACATAGTTTTCTTCAAAAATAAATTACATGCTAACTAAAAATTCAATTACCTTGCTTTAATATACAATGCATCAATTTAGTTCTCAAATACAAATATAAAAAATTACAACAAAAAATTAAAAAGTTAAATCAAAATATACAGCACAATCGCGTGCAACGCACGCACCAAAAACTAGTATATATATATGTAAAAATGAACTTAGAACATCAAAGCAATATAGCTAGTACTTAATATAAGAGGTCTAAAAGATTAGTGAGTCGTTACAAATAGTATCAAAATCATTGTTAAACTGGAATAGTTTATAGCCAAGAAAGATGGACATACTTTTGGGCTAATTGACCACAAAATTAATTTAGGACGGAACATTCGCTTTACATTTTTATTTTATTTTTTTAATTTGCTAATCTTTTTTTTTCACAAATTTAATTGTAAAAAAAAAAGTATAAANATTATTATTATTATCATTTGAGAGATTAAAATTTTAGTTAGAAATATTCGCTATCATTAGCTGGGCAATATGGAAACGAAGAAATCTCATCTTAATTTCATGGAACAATATTACTGGTTACTGCTTCGTTAGAATCTTGGGTAATCGGTGAAATAATGGTGCCATGTCAAAACAAAATAAAACAATGGTTAACTTCCATCACAAACAGAGTTGTTGGCTATTAAATATGGGTTGGAGCAGAGTCCTTTTTTCTTTTCTTTTTTTACAATAATAAATTTATTACAATTAGAAAATTAGATAAATTTACTTACGTCAAAGTTTAAATTATAAATCTGAAAATATATTTTTAGTGATTTTACCATTTAATCAAGTTTACGAATGCCGTTGAAACTGAATTTGGAGCTGGACTATGAGAGGGATAATAAAAATGATTCAATTGAAGCAGTGTGGTTGGTTAATTATATTGATTCTCAATATTGGATTGTTTCTTAGTTAATGATACTACAAAGATGTTTTTATTTTGGTGAACAGTAAATTATTACAAGGATGTTAAGTTATTATAATAATTTTCTTTGTAATTTCTCTAATAGACAACTGAATAAGGTAGCTGGTAGTTTAGCTAGATTTGCATAGTCAAAATACCACTTAAATTTGGATAGAGGAATCCAACCTCTTATTCCATTTTTTTTTTTTTTTTTGGTGAATAAAAAAGGACCTATCTGTAGCGGAGTTATAGGCCCAAGAGGTATTTAGCGAGTGGACCGACCAAGGTGTCTTTTTAACCCGATAGGAGTCCGCGATTGGAGTCAGCGGAGAGGAGCACTTGAGTCCAAATGGAGCTACCAAGACTCGAACCTCAACTCCCATACTTGCAGATGTGAATGCTCAGCTAGCTTCTACCACTGGGCTACACCCTCAAATGCACCTCTTATTCCATCTCAGTGAACTTTTTGAGTTAATCAAATTCTCGTTTATTTCAAAAAAAATATATAAATAAAAATTGGCTCTTGATTTTTATTTTTTTATTTTGTTCACTTTATTGTTGTCATTATCATTATCTTTAAATCATGTTTTATTGTACTTTTCTTTCTTCTCTTAAAATTAATAAAACTATTTATTTGGTAATAAAGTATTATATAAACAATACAAATAAATTTCAGAATAAAATTTCTATTTAAAGGTTAAATGAATTTAAGAATAAAGCAAATTATAAATTGGGAAAAAAATATTAATAACAATTCGATAAAAAAATAAAAATTAATAAAATTGAATGAAGGCCCAAGAACCGTTGCAAACGGGTCGTTCCTCAAATCAAGACCCACTGTCAATTGGTCTTCTGGAATCTGAAAGTAGGGTTTATGCACCACCAACACCGGAGTCCCACACAGCTTCTACAAGCACAGAGAGAGAGAGACCTAACAAGACGAAGAAGAAGAAAAAGGATGTGGAGGTCAGTCGTGGCGGCAAGAGCCTCTCTTTTCAGAGGGTCACGATCACGGAATCTCTGTGGAACTCAAAATCCTATTTTTACTTCCTTCAAAACTCCAACCCCAGTTTCACCTCCGATCTTCAGGTTCTGCTCTCAAATCTCAGCAACCCCAAGTGACCCTGAGCACAATCTATCCGAACCCACCGAGAATGGCTTCGTTTCCGCTGAAGCAGAGCAGTCTTCAGTGTTTGGTGAAAATGATGGTGCCCAGGCGAACGATTTTCCCACCGGGGATAGTTTTGATGGGGTTTACGAGCAATCTCACGAGAATACAGAGGAAGATGATAATGGGGAAGAAATGGAGGAAGAAGAACAGGAGGTTCACGAGATTGATTTGGAGAAACTGGAAAATTTGTTGTCCTTACTTCAGAGTAGTCCGGATGGTTCTTTGGAATCGAGTCTCGACGACATGGGTTTGACTCTGCACGAAGAGTTGGTGATCAGAGTACTTGAAACCCCACTTGTTTTGGGTGAGAATTTGATCAGGTTTTTCAGATGGGGATTGAAGGAGAAACCACAGTTTAAAGTGACTGCACGTGTTGTTGATACTCTTGTTCATGCTATATGTAGCAATCTCAAGAAGAAGGAAGCATATTATTTATGGGATTTGATTAAGGAGATAGGAGAGAAGGGAAACGAAGGAGTTTTGAATGCGGAGAGTCTTAACGTATTGATAGCTCAATTTTCGAAACTGGGTAAAGGAAAGGCTGCTTTGGAGGTTTTTGACAAGTTTGGTGATTTTGGCTGTGTAGCAAATGGGGATTCATATTATTTCACCATTGAAGCACTTTGCAGGCGCTCTATGTTTGATTCTGCTTGTTCTGTTGGTCAGAAGATGATCGATGCAGAAATGTTGCCTGGTGGAGAAAAAGTTGGTAGGATTATGTCTTGGTTTTGTAAAGCTAACAAGGCTAAAGATGCCCATTTGCTTTATATATTAGCTAAGGAAATGAGGCAATATCCACCTCGTAGTTCAGTTAATTTTTTGATCGGTTCACTGTGTAGGGAGGATCAAACTGTGAAATTAGCTCTGGAAATGTTAGATGATTTTGATGGAGAAGCACGGAAGTACAGCATTAAGCCGTTTTCAGCTGTAATTCGTGGTCTGTGCAGGATGAAAGATGTTGAAGAAGCCAAAGTTTTGCTTCTTAAGATGATAAGAGAGGGTCCACCTCCTGGGAATGCAGTTTTCAATTCAGTGATCAATGGTTTTGCTAAAGCTGGGGATATGGAAAAGGCAATGGAGATGATTAGGACAATGGAGAGCAGGGGGTTGAAACCAGATATCTATTCCTACACTGTAATTATGAGTGGCTATGCAAATGGAGGTCAGATGGAGGAGGCTTGCAAAATCCTTTCTGAAGCCAAAAAGAAGCATTCTAAACTGAGTCCTGCGACTTACCATACACTAATCCGAGGCTTTTGCAAACTTGAAGAGTTTGACAAGGCTTTGAAGCTGATGACTGAGATGAAAGATTTTGGGGTTCAAGCTACTGCTGATGAGTACCAAAAGTTGATCCAATCTCTTTGCCTTAAGGCTTTAGATTGGGAAACGGCGGAAAAGCTGCTAGAGGAAATGAAAGAGAAAGGGTTGCATCTCAATGGAATTACAAGGGGACTAATCAAAGCAGTCAAGGAGCTCAACGAGGAGTTGGAGACTACAGAAATGATTACGGAGAACCAGGACAGGTAATCAGCACCGATTTTTGCCTGCGATCGATAGTTTAGATCTGCGGAGAATTTTTTGTTTGTTAAACTCGTTTATTTATTTTCTATGGAATTGTAAATGTTGAAAATCTAGCAAATTTTTGTGGGACGCTTCTTGTTATTGGATTAATATGAAGTTGGAGCTCTGGTCGATGAAGTTCAAAGTTATTATTAGGTAGTAGAATTATTAGTAATATTAAGAGCTCTGGTCGATGAAGTTCAAATTGCTGCTAGTATATTAGTAATAGTTTTGCCTGAAATTGGAGGAAATTACTCCTTCTTGTCTCTGATTCTCTGTGTGTCTCAAATATTTAGTGGGTTTTGGGGGTTTCTAAGTATTTTTGTGAAAGATGGAGAATCAGAATGGAAGCAGCGGTAAGATAGATGGGTTGGAAAGCAGAGGGAAGGAAGTGATGGTGGCAAACCAGAGAACAACTGGGACTATTCAGTCAATTGTTAGGATTTTAGCCTTAGTACTAACTTTGGTAGCTGTTATAGTTCTTGGGGTTAATAAGCAAAGCAAAATTGTTCCAATTAAGCTCATGGATGGTCTTCCACCTCTTAATGTTTCAGTTCCTGCAAAGTGGCATTACTTGTCTGCCTTTGTGTAAGTTTCTTTATATGTTTAAGTATTACATTGATTTCTGTTTGCAATTCTAAATTACTTTTTGATTAAGAATTGTTAAATTCCATGCAACTTATTTTGTTACATACTATTGTTTGCGGCCAAAAAGAAAATTCCAGGCAGTGTTTGTTTTCTTTTGGAACTTTCTATTCCATATAAGTCATGTTGGATTAGAGCACCATAACCTAACAATATCCTCTGTTATGCTTGTTTTCTGTCAAAATGATTTTGAAAATAGTGTATCTTTCTTTCATTTTTACTTTTATTCTATAAAAAAACATAATGATAGACAAGTCAGAAAATATCCAGTAACTGAGGCAAATAAATGAAAAATATATACTTATTTTATTTTTTAAGATAGATGAACTAGCTAGGCAGAATTCATGATAATTAATATGGGATTAATAGTACACAACCAGTATGTAAAATTAAACTATTACTTGTTTCCATGATAAATTTTGTAATTTGTATTTTCAATTTTGTAAAGAGTTTTTGTAGTTTATTTTTTTACATTATAATAGTTCATGCAATTTATTTTTGCAAAAATAAAGAGGAATAGAGTTATGTTATTGATTAAAATTCAATTTATTAAAAAGTTAATTTAGACTAAATTAAAGATGAATTAACCCGATCAACCCGACCAACCCAACCCGCACTCTATGAGGACATGTGGGTTTCCGTTTTTTTTCATTGTGTTTTTTTTTCTCTCTCAAAATGACGGCGTTTGCTATTTAAAAAAAGAAAAAGAAACAGCGACATTTTATTACGTTAGGGATTTTTATAATCCTCAAGCATTCCACATTTTATGCATTGGCGGTGAGTTTGCAGACGAAGGCTTAGACGAACATGATTTCAAGCTTTTGAAGAGGAAGACGCTTTGCCGAAGCCGAAATCGTCCTGAAGACGATTTTCTGCTAAGATCCGACATCTCCAAATTCCCTTCGATTGAAGAGGAATCCTAACGATTATTTTCGGTGAGTTTGATTGGTCGTTTTTCTCCTTCCTATGGTAAAATTATTTTGGTTTGGTGGTGAAGTTGGATTTGGCTGCACGATTGGTTTTTTTTTTTTTTTTTTTTTTTTTTTTTTTTTTTTTTTTTTTTTTTTTTTTTTTTTTCAGATTGGGGATTTATAAATTTTATATGCATTAACTGAATTAATTCTAGGGTGGGACAACTGTTGTTTTTGTTGTGATATTTGCATTAAGTTCAGCTATTGATCCTCTGATATTGTCATTCAAATTCTTAAATGGAAACTGCTAAAATTTTGATATCTAGAAAATGTGGTTCACTTTTATGGTTTTCTGTGGTCTTGGATGATCTCAGAATGAGGTGGATAATGAATTCTGTGCCTTTGAGATGTTTGTTTATCAGAAGCATAGCCAGAGTTTTGAGAGGTTGAATGCCTTGGTACATGCTTTTGTCACAATGTAGCGTGGACAGGTTAGTGGCTCTTATTTTTCTGAGAATTACTTGATTTTCTATGCATACGTGAGATTAACAGCATTTCAATACATTTGATTAATTAAATGTTTGGTTTGATTTTGGAAACTGGGTTTTTTGTTTCTTTTTTCTTCTCCTGAACTAAGTGCTTTTCTTTCATGATTTTATGCCTGGGTTTGAGTTTATTTGTTCTCTCTTTTTCTTTTTTTTTTCTTGGTTTTATGTTTTATCATCTGCTTGGGCTGTATCCGAGAACAAGTAGAAAAAGAATGTGCAACAAACTGATTATTGAAGAATTTTGTGAGATAAAAATAATTGGATATGGGGGGAGGTTCTCTGTTTTAAGACCAAAGTACTGGAAATTGGTAATAGTTATCTTTTGTTTTCTTTTTTTCCTTTTTTATATGTTTTATCACCTACTTGGTTTGTATTTGAGAACAAGTAGAAAAAGAATGAAGAAACAAAGTAAAAAACTCGTTATTGAAGAATTTTGATATGATAAAAACAATTGATATGAGAGAGGCTCTCTGTTTTAAGACCTAATTTGTGGAAATATAAAAAAATGAAACTTTATCAATTGAGAAATTCGGTAGTAGTTTCTCTTTCTGATTTTGTGAAGTTGAGAATGCTTCGTGTGATATATCATGCTGTCTTTGCAGTGTATATATCATGTTACCCAGAATGCCAAAATTTAAAACAGTTATTTAAATTGTCTCTGTAAAATGAACGATAGACACCATTATTGCTCTATTTCTGAGGGAAAAGTATTTGGAAAACAATCATCAACATCTTCCTTTTGATATTTTTTTACCAAGGTGAAATAATAAACACAAATTATAATTGTTGTTGTTATTATTATTGTTTTTGTTATCTCTGTATAAATTTGAGTGTTCCTGTAAGGTATGTTTCATGTTGGGATTGTATTAATTATGAATGACAGGGATAGAGAAGAAACTTGAAAAGAAGTAGATAGAATCTTCCTTCATTTATTTCCACCGCATATTTGAATCCTTTGCCTCATCAGTTTATGAGATGGAAGAATCTGGGAAAGCTACTTTAAATAATTTTTATATATTTAGGTTGATGTATACAAGTAGGGATTCTAGATGGTTGTACAAGGAAAAGAAGTAATAGTCTTGTACTGCTGTTGTTGTTATTGTGTTGGTGGGTTGTGGTTGCTGTTGCAGAAGGAGGGGTTCTGATTGTTGTTGTACAAGGATGGAAGGATGGGCCTAAGAATAAAAAGATGGATGATTTTTGGTTTGGGAGAGAAAAGACCGCTTGGGGATTGCCATAAAATCATAATACTTAATATGCTTTTTATAATCCCATAAATGTATTCGTTACTTAAAAACAAAAGCATTTTAAGGTGGAAAATAGTAAGTTGATTGTATGTTTCCTAATATCGATACGTTTGCTGGAGACAAATACTCCGTAATGTCTTTAAAGTCTTATTAGACGTTAATCTTCTTATAAAATGCTTCTCAAGCGTTTAAATCTTCTATTAAAAAATGGCTAAGTTTGGCTCATTTACGTTTTCATGTTTGTCCTTTGTTATGCTCACCATTTTCTCATGGTATAATGCAATTGATCATGTAGAAGATAGAAAAAGTCCATATTGTGTACGTGCTGTCACTCACGAATGTCGAGGAGCAATATTACTCACCATTATCTTACCATTAAAATATACTAGAACAGGTACAATGCGTTATGGGATTTCATGGTGTCTCCACCAGAGAGTAAATCGAAATCTTACAAACTTAAGGGATATCATTGTTGGTGTTATAGATACTGGACCGTGGCCTGAATATGAGAGTTTCAACGACGATGGTTTTGGTCCTCAGAAGCGGAAGGGAAGTGTAAAGGTGGAAACAACTTTACATGCAATAATAAGATCATTGGAGCTCAATAATATCCAAATTCAGCATCTGGCATTGATTCTGCAAGGGACAACAAGGGACATGGAACTCATACTGCAACAGCAGCAGCAGGAAACCAAAGTAATGGATGCAAGCTTTTATGGGTTGAGACAGGGTACTCCTAGAGGAGGAGTGCTATTTGCCAGAATTGCCGCATATAAAGTCCGTCATCTTCACATAGGTTGCAATGAAGTTTTGGCTGCTTTCGATGATGCTATTTACAGAAGGGGTCGACATTATTTCCAACTCAATAGGTCTAGATTCTGCAATAGATTTCAAAGTAGATACTATTCCTATCGTTGCTTTCTATCCTATGGATAACGGATTTGATTCGAATGAATAAATTTTAATACGGACATGATATAGCATAACACGTTGTAAAGTTTAACTTATATCAGGAGACAATAGCATCTCAATTGCCCTCCTATAAATAATTGCCCATGGAGCCTTTTGCAGTGAAGATAGCAATAACAGTGAGGTGTGTGGGTGTCGTTGCTAATTCCACCTACAGGGTCACTGTCTTTCCAGATTCACATCTCAATATCAGTTTAGTGCCTCGAGTCTATCCTTCGAGTCATTGAACGAGAATAAATTTTTGCTTTTGACTGCTGGTGGGAAAATTAGAGATGAAACACAGTTGTCAAGCTCATTGGTGTGCTCTGATGCCAACCGCATTTAAATGAAATAAAAATGTAAAGGATCCACTCGTATTTATTTCTATCCAAGCAAGCAGTCAAACTATATATCGACCAAAGAAACTGAAACTGAAACTGAATCTGAAGATGTCTAATTGATATGGATCTCGCCCCCCGATTTCAGTGAGAGGTTTAGATCGTTCATCTCAACCATTGCGGAAGCTTGTATGGTTCATCATTTATTTATTTATTAAATGAAATATACATATACTTTATCTAACTAAAATTTATATTTTTAAATCTATGGTTATTATTATCAGAGATTTCTAAACTATATTGTTTCTGACATTTAATATCTCAACCTATTTGTTTGACAGATTAGACTCATAACTTGCTCATTTGTTTGTTCTTATTCTCTAACTTATTTTTTCACTAAAATTTCGTTATTATGTGGCACAAAAGTAAAGTTTTTATCCAGTTTTGGAACCACACGTAAATAAATACTAAAAAAATATTAAAAAATATTTTAAATACATTATTTAAATAAATTAAATGCTTTTTATTACTAATTATTTAAAAAAATTTAAAAAAAATGATTTTTTTAATAGAAATCCTGAAAATAAAATTGAGAAAGATTTTTATCTGTTAATTTTTTTTAAAAAGATAAAATTTTAAATATACATAAATTATTTATTAATAATTTTATTCTTAAAATCAAATCTCATTTAGTAAAGTTTTTTTATTTATTTATCCATTTAATTAATATAAAAAATGTTTTTTTTTTATGGTAATAATTTATAAAGTTTTTATATTTCTTTTTATTTTATGTTCTTTTTAAAAATTTCAAATATTTAGTACTCAATTAAATTTTTAAATGTCTTTTTTCTTATTTATAAAAAAGTATAACTTTTAGATTTTTGAGTCATAAAGATTTTTTAAATTTAGAATTATCTTTTAAAAAATATTTTTAAAAATATTTTTCTCCTAACAGTTTTTAGTTATTGGCACATATTTTTAAAAAATAAATCATACTTTTAAAATAATTTTTTTTTAAAGTAAGTAAAATAAGTATAGAAAAATAAATTTAATAAAAGGCATTTTTTTTAAGAATAAATTTTTTAAGAATAAAATCTTTTGAAAGTAATTTTTTAAGAAGTTTGTATAATTAATTATAACACTTAAATTACTTCAAAGGTTTTCGAAAAAAAAGTTAAACGCACTTAGTATCACTAAAAAATAATTATACCAAATTTTCTGAAATATTAAAAAATATTATCTAATTTTTTTTTTATCTAAAATTTTCTATTTCACCTTAGATTTTTTTTCATTCTATATATTTTTTCATCTATGATTTTTTTTTAATTCTAACATATTTTTCTTCTAATTTTCTTTCATCTAAATTTGTTTTTTGTTTTTTTATCATAAATTCTTAACTTTTTTAATCTGATATATATATTTTTATCATGACTTTTTTTTTCATCTTATCATCGTGAAAATGATTTTTTAATCCTATAATTTTTTTTATCCTAAATTGCAAAATAAATAATTTTATCATGATTTTTTTTTCATCAAGAAATTTTTTATATCCTAAAACAGTTTTAGACAAAAATATCTGTAGAAATTTTTTAAAAAAACGTTTAGAATGAAAAAATATATAGAATAAAAAAATTATATTTAGCGATTTAGGACGAAAAAAAATATTTTTGATCAAAAACAAATTTAAATTAATTTTTTTAATATTTAGGAAAATTGAAAAAAAATTCTAGATGGGACTAAAGTTCATTTAACCCTTTTTTATTTTTGATAAATTAAAAAAAAAAAAAAAAAACTAAGAAAATGAAACATAAACGCACATGACTCCATTTTGACAAAATTTATTATATTTAACCGAGTTGGACAAATTGTAACTTTTGAAAGCCTAAGTGTATTTAAGTGTTTTAAATTAATTGTCGAAACTCCAATATAAAAGAAAAAAAATTTAAATTTTAAAAAGTATGAAAGTGCATTTAATCCATAAATATACCATTACATACAACAATGGATTTTTCATTAAATTTTTCATTAAATTTTTCCTTTTTCATTAGCCTGCAGATAATGTGCAACTAGAAAAGTGTATATTAAAATTTTGAGTTAATTTCATCCACTTTCCCTAAAATTTAAATTAAATACAATTTGATTTTTTTTTAGTTTAAAATAGTTATCATTTTTATTTCATTCACATCTTTCAAAATAATTCTATCTACACATTTGTAAGAATGCTGATTGTAATTTTTAAACTTTAACAAAGTGATGAAATGAATACAAACTTCAATGGTCCAGATGGAATATTTCCTAAAATCTAAAATGAAACTTTAGCCTAAATGGTTATGCCTTCTATATAACCTACATACAATATATATATATATATAATAACTTGCAGATGTATAATTAATAATTTACTATCAGCAACATTTTGGTTGCGTAAAGTCATCGCTAATAACATATTATTAGTGACAATCATATACTATAGATGTACTATATATACATAGTTTTTGTCTATGTTGTAGATATATGCATTCTTTTAAAACGTGGATTACTACTAACCAATTACTAGCCATATAATACAAATATCTGCACTGTAGAATTAAGTCATATTTATAAAAAATACAGATACACGCTCTATAGAATTTTTATGTATATAATATATAAAATAGTTCATGTATATAAATACGAAATGATAACTTGGAAAGCGAAAAGATGAATTAATTCTAAATATGTTGCCCAATTAGTTACATATAAGTCACTAGCTAGATATTTCATCCCGTATACCATACATAATCGACAACAAAAAAAGTGTACATAAAATATTTTCTGATATATATTTTATCATAT
This sequence comes from Ochetophila trinervis, assembly GCA_003254975.1. Lineage (NCBI taxonomy): Eukaryota > Viridiplantae > Streptophyta > Magnoliopsida > Rosales > Rhamnaceae > Ochetophila > Ochetophila trinervis. The sequence continues at coordinate 82,702 of QANX01000786.1, read as the reverse complement.
TATATATTTGGGCGTGTCCATACTACATGTATAGATCCCTATAAATTAAAAACCAAATATGGTTTATTTAATTCCTAGCTAGGCAGGTATATCTAGGGGATGATAGATAATCGAACTAGTGAATTGGATAAAGGGTCGGAGGCAAACGGCATTTTGCATGAGCAAGAAGAGGAGTATCTTTCAACAGCGAGTGGGATTCAGTTAGGTCAATTTTGTCCACACCCGGTGGCAAGCTCCATGTGAATCCTTGAAGAAGCCTTGCAAGCAGCATCACCGTCATGGTCGACCCCAGCCAACTGCCTAAGCAGCTACGCCTTCCGGCGGTGAATGTAATGAAGCGGAGCTCCGGCTCCGCAAGGTTCACTGGTTGATAATTAGCATTCCACTCCTTTGAGATGGCGTTCCGGGTCGAACCTCAAAGGATCTTCCCAAGCCTTAGGGTTCCGGCCCAGCCCCAACCGGCTCAGCAACACGCTGCTGCCCTTGGGGATGAGGTAGCCGGCCACAATGCAGTCGGAAGTGGAGAGGTGGGGGAGGTTGAACGGCGCAACCGGGTGGCGACGGAAAGCTTCCCTCGAACAGGCTGTGACATAAGGTAGATTGGGAACGTCATGTTCTTCGACCAGTCTGTCTTTGCCAACCACCCTATCTATTTCCTCCACTGCTTTTTCAAGCTGTTCGGGTCGGTTGAGCATTTCTGATATAGCCCATTCTACTGCATTAGCAGGATTGTCCACAGCTGCCAGAAGAATTTCCTATATATATAACACATAATTTAATATTAATAATATAATATGGACTAACTAGTTTACTAAATTATTTATATATATATATATATATGAGCCAGATTATTACCAACATTATGTTAAAATACAAAAAATTCAATTATTGATATTAAATAATAAAATAAATAATGACTGGATAAATTATGAAAAAAGTTTAATTATCTAAACCACTTATTTATTACTTATTATTTTATTTCGGCTATTAGATTTCATATTTTAATAATATATATTTAAAAGACATAAGGTAGTTAGTATTAATTGTTCAATTCATCCAAAGATTACTGAATCAAATTAACTAAATATATTTTTTCAACTTTTCTCTTTCTTTCTGTTCGTGGAATTCTTTCTTTCAGTTAATAGTAGTTCTTTAAATTAATTTCCAAGCTTGCAGTTCATATTTTAGTCTCATGTTACATATTTAATATTATATATGTATGTACGAAAATACAAAATGAATGAATATAGGGAGATGATATATTTGTTAAGGTAGTTTTGTCTTTTCCATAGTTAGTTTAATATTGCCAACTCAGCACTTATCAGTTGAGTTGTTAAAGCTTAACAAACTTGTTAGTTAAGCATGACTGAGCATGTGATTAGCTCTGATACCATATGAGAGAAGTTGAATGAGGAAACTTCTAGAGTAAGAAAGAAAGATTGAAAAGAATGAAATGTATTGATTAATTGTATGTTTATTACATTAACCAATCTTGCTCTTAGGTTTATATACCTGAGCTCTGTTAACTAAGCTAATCACATGCTCAGTCGTGCTTAACTAACAAGTTTGTTAAGCTTTAACATCTCGACTGACAAGTGCTGAGTTGGCAATATTAAAACTGACTATGGAAAAGACAAAACTACCCTAACAATATTATCAATCTAACCGTTATTTGCGCCTTGATTTCTTGCTCAGACAGCAAAGGGTTTCCACTCTCATCTTTGAGTGTGATAAAAACATCCAGAAGATCCTCAGCCTCAGTCTTCTTCCCATCCCTCCATTGCCGAAGTCTCTCATCGACTATAACATCTTGGTACTTGTTCAGCACTTCCACAGCCTCCTTCACCTTCTTCTCATGCTCTTCCAAATCAAAAACCCTCAGCCATGGAAGATAGTCTGCCACAGAGAAAGAATAGAGATAAGAAAGCACAGTAAAAAGAGCAGAGACATGCTCTTCTTCTGCAGCACCAGGTCCTCCATCTTCATTCTCTTCGGCAAAGAACCTTCTGTCGAACATCATCCTCCTCGGCAAGCTTCCTGTGTAATGCCGCGCTGCGGTTCTCACATTCACCACGTGCCCTCCAGCGGAGCACTGGTTGTAGAGGTACCGAACGAGGTTGTCGGCTTCTTCGTTCCGTTTCTGGAGCATCCACTGCATTTTCGAATGGCTGAACACATCGTGAACCAAAACCCTTCTCATCTTCTTCCACTGGTTTCCCCACGGTGATACTGCTGTGCCTAAAAACCCACTGCTTAAAATGTCACTGTTTATGGTTTTAGGTCTCGACGCGAAAACCGCGTCGTGTTTTTTCAAGAACTCTCTTGCGATTTCTGGACAATTCACTGCCACGACGTTGGTTTTTCCTAAACGAAAGCATGCGATGTCGGTGTCGAGTTCTTCCATGACACGGTGAATCCACCTGTAAGAGAAAAGTACAAAAACGTACAAAAAGAAAGAGAAAAACATGTTCCACCTCTGGTTAGCATAAGGTTTTAGGAGAATGTAATAATTCAAAACTTAGCAACTTCAATTAAAATTCAAAAAATATATGTAAGGTCCCGAAATGAATTCAAAAAGAGACAAAATCTACATGGAAAATGGAGTGTGTTAGAGAAAAAAATTTATATATAAAAAAAAGATAACTTACTTCCCAAGTTTAAAATTTTAAAAGAAGTGATAAATCAACTCACCGATATGCTGGTCTGTTCCTCCACATCTCCGGGACACTTCCGATGAAAGGCCATCCAGAAGGACCTGGAGGAAGTGAAGGAACTTTCTTGGTTTTGGAAAAGATTTTGATCGCCAGGTTGGTTTTGACAAGAAAGATGACGAGAGAAACTATGAAGATTGCAAAGGAAATGAGTCTTTGAGAGGGTGAAAAGTATTGATCAATTGAATACCGTTTCTGAGGTGGGAGCAAAAACAAAGAGAAATTAGATGTAATGTTCAAAGTCTCCATGTCTATTGCCATCAGTGGAGGACTCTGAGAAACTGAGGGTGGCATGGAAGGAAAAGAATAGAGAAAGCACTTATATATATATGGAGAAGTACGTAGGTGAAGAAATTAGATGAAGGGGTTGCATAGATGGTAATTAATTAAGCAAATATATATGAAAATATAAATAAAATTAAGGAAAAATATGAGCAAAACAGCTCATTTTCTTTTTTGTAAAACAAGAGCTCATTGATTGACTATTCTAGATTTAGTCATCGGCCAGCACTCAAACTTATCACCGTCCAAATTGAAACTAGAGTGGCTACATCCTTAGAATGGCCGGGTGAAAGGTTTTAGTAACGGTTTTAATAACAAAAATGGTCACTAAAACCCTTTTCCCGAACAATCTTATCCAGGAGTGTTTTGTGCAGGAACAATTACTATAGTAGCTACGTACCCATAATCCTTCACCTAAAGGGTCGGATGAAAGAATTAGTGTATATATATCAGGCTCAAATTAAGTCGATATGATAGTTTTATAATTAAGTTTTGCTTTATTAATCATTGGATTGGATCACATCAATGACTAACATTTAAAACTTAATTTTGATCAAATATGAATTTTTCGACATATTAAAATTAGATTTGAAAAAGTGAATCTATCGGGACCGGTGAACTATATATATATATATATATATATTAATCTTAACCTTTAAAGTGATTTAATAACTGAAAAAAAAAAATCTTAATTTTAAAACTATGCTGACATGATATAAGTCTGATTATATATATATATATAAATTTTTTATGGCACATATCACTGTATCTTTTTAAAATGCAGATCATAACTAATTATTTATTATTATTATATATCTTTTACAATAATAATATATTTTAATGACAAAATCATCTCTCATATTAGTTTTTTTTTTTAATGACAATCCAAATTTTAAAATAGTATAATAGTATATATATTCTTATAACCAAGGAGGCTAAGAGTTTATTGAATACACCACCCATGAGGGCTTAGTCTCATATGGCACAGTTGGCAGCTTGTCAATTATTTTTATTTTCTATTTTTCGATTTGTATGCAAGTTATTTTGATAATTTATATATATATATATATATGTGTGATGGGTGTCTGCGTTTAATTATATGCAATTTAGAGTACTATAACTTATAGAATGTAATTCATAATTATGAATTTACTCATAATATAGCCAATTATAGGTTTGATCTCATACACTTATTTTTGGTAATGACATTTATCATGAGCTCGGTTTTGATAAGAAAGATGACAAGGAAACAAAGAAGATTACAAAGGAAATGAATCTTTAAAAGGTTGATGAAGAGGATACATAGAATTCCCAATTTTCTGGTGGAAGAAAACACAGAAAGAAATAGGATTTGATGATGCTATTAATTTCTAGGTCATGTTCAAGGTTTAATTCATTTCAAATATTGCCCTAATGGAGTAGTACTGTGAATAATTGGGGTACTGCATATTAGAAATAAAATATAAAAAAAATGATGATTCACATTCTATCAGCTTAAACTTTTAGATTCAGTGATGATTCAACACTGCAGAGTGGAAGAAAAATTCAATGTAAAATAAAGAAAATTAATTTGTGTAGAAAATCATGATTCATGAGAACCTCGTGTATGCAGTGTATATGGAGAGATATGATATAAGGATTTATTTCTTTCACAAAGACGCTTCTTGGATTAAAATTCCTGATGGTCCCCGAGTAAGATAACAACATACAAGCACGTGGGTGGGTGGGACAATAATAGATCAGCCTGGCACTAGACATTGATAAAATTAGGCAACTGTTTAATGATGCTAGCTGGGTTCTGAATTGGAGGCCAAGGACTACTAACCGGTTGGCAGATGCAGTGGCTAAGCAAGCACTGGCTCAGGAATCTTCTTTAGCTTTTAATAGCTGTAATTTAATTTCTATGCTTAGTGAGTTTCTGGATATAGCCAGAACTGACTTTTTGTATTGTCTGTTTGTCCCTCCCTCTGTTTAGGAGGGCTTTTTGTGCTATAATGCAAACCTAATTATAAAAAAAAAAAAAAAAGAACAGCCTGGCACTGGCTGAAAATGTCCGACTTTAGTGGACCTGGTTTTTAATTTGCTGCCTCGCATAGATTCTGCCTTGTCTCTCTCTCTCTCTCTCTCTCTCTTTGTTTTTTTTTTTTGAACAAAAAAATATCTCCTTGTAGTATTATAGGCAGGGTGATCCAGAAATGTTAAGAAGGGAGAGCCGGTTTATAATAATGTGTAGTCGGCTTCTATATATATTCTATATTACTAATAAGAAAAATATTAATTTAGATGGAGAAAAAAAATCAATAAAAGATAAAGATTATACTCCACAACTCATCTTTTATATATATTTTATATCAAAGGTTGTGAAATTCAAATTCAAGATTATTGTTCCAAAAAACAATGGTTTGTCACTAGTTGTCTCTCTATGAGGCCTCGACACATCAAATCTAAACTTTTTTTTTTAAGGTTATTTGTATTATTCTAAAGTTTTTAAAATTAAATTATGTATTAAATATTCTAAAAAAAATTGAATTAAATAAAAGTAAAAATAGCATATTATAAAATTAACTGAGATAAAAATTTAATATAAAAATTTAATGTAATAATTTCAATAAAAAATAAATAAAACTAAAAAGAACAAATTAAAATACTATTAACATCAAAACATAAGGTTTATTGTAAGTTTAAAAAATAAATAATATATATGAAGTGGATTATCAATGAGTTAAAATATAAATATATAATAAAATTTAAATCAAATCTGCAAGGGAAAATTAATATATGTAATATCTATAATATTATAAAAGATATAATATATTATCTTTTTGATACATAATAATTTTAAAAGTTAAATATTAAATTTATAGTGTCAAACTATTAAATTAAAATATTTGTAGTTATTTTTTGAAGGGGCCAAAAATAATTTTTTTTTTATGAAAATTATTACATACGTATAAAAGTGGATTTTTTTCAAAATTTTTTGGCCCCTGCTCGTGGCCCATGGAACCGCCTATGCGCTATGCAGCATTGCATCATTGGACTATCGGACACAATAATAAATGTTATCAATACTCAAACTACAATTTTTGAACTTACAAGCATGACAATTGAGCTGGTTTTCTTCTGCTAAATTATTACAGTCGATGGTTATCTGATTGTCCCGTTGTTGATAAATGAAGGATAAAGAAAATGTTGGGTTGGTGTTATAGAGAATGTTAGTAGAACTTTTACAAGCCTTTTTTTCTTTTTTCTTTTTTTAATAAACACCTTAAAAAGCCTTCAATATATCAGTGTTGAAGCCCTTGTAATTAAATTCGACCTAAAAATCCTTCTTGTTATATAAAACCAGAGTTGCTATTTTGTATACACATGGCTTGTAAGGACCAAAATAAATTTCCTTTGGAAAATTATCAACATTTACACATTAAAAAGAACAGAATGTTTGACTAAAAAGATAGCCTTTGCCGTTTTCTCATATTTTTAAATTTCTCATATTTGTAATAAAACTAAAGATTATTTTTTATTTGTCTAAATTTTTAAAAAAAATAATAATTCAATTTGATATCAAAGTTAAAAAAAAAAATTCTAAATTTTAAATTCAACAACTCAATCTAAAATATATATATATATATGATCGTCTTCCATTAGCTTAAACTTTTAAAATAAATAATAATTCAATTAAATTTAACCAAATAATCCATCCTGAGAAAACATGTATATATGAATCTTTAAATATAAATCCATCACACAGCTTAGCCTGCAGATCAAAAAGTACAATCTAGAAAAGCATAAACTAAATGAATCTGAAAAAAAAAAAAACTTAACCCTAAATAGTTGTTTCCTTGCATAAAATAAATATTCCAAGCCATAGATAGCTATTTTGTACATCATATATATAATTTGAACAATTTAATTGGATATACACTTGGAGGCAAATGATGTTTCGCAAGGGCACGAAGAGGAGTATCTTTCAACAGTGAGTTGGCTTCAGTTAGGTCAATCTTCTCCGCACCTCGTGGCATGCTCCATGTAAACCCTTGCAAACAGCATCACTGTTATGGTCGACCCGAGCCAGCCGCCTAAGCAGCTAAGCCTTCCGGTGGTGAATGTAATGAAGCGGAGATTGGGAATGTCATGTTCTTGGACCAGTCTGTCTTTTTCAAGCTGTTCGGGTCGGTTGGTTTCTGATATAGCCCATTCTACTTCATTTGCAGGATTGCAACTGTTGCAAGAAGAATTTCCTGCTTTGCATAAGCCATTTAGGATGAATCATAAATATAACAACAACAACTTCAAAATTAATTGAAGTCTATTAGAGAAAAATATTTAATAAAAAAATTAATGATGATTTACTTTTCACTGGTTTAAACTTAAACTTTTTTCTGAGAATTGGTAATTTAAGGATTTCATAACCAAAAATACTCTAAAACTTAATAACTCTAAAAAATAATAAAAAAATATTAAGCTAGTTAATCGGACTTGACTATAGATTGGCTTGATGAATAGTCCAATAGGCCGAGCAAATTTAAAGCCCAAATACAATCTAAAAAAAATCGTATGTTTTCAATAGTTTAAAAAGGTTTGGTTTTCTATAATATCAGCCGTTTTTTTCTTCTTTTTTTTCGTTACAAAGTGGGAGAATAAGCATTTATTCCCAATTTTTCTTATGGATTAAAAAGAGAGACGATAAGCGAAGCATTTATTCAATTTTTATTATTATTCTTATATTGGTGGTGGGGGGTTTCCAATTTTTTATTAGTGGCAATAGTGGTTTCCACTTGTATATATAAGTTGTCCCTATGATCTTAAGGAAGCATTACCTGTTAAATAAGAAAATTGAAAGGCTAATATAATTTGTAAAAAATATAAATATATATATATATTATCAATTTTCTTTATATGTACAGCCTATAAATTTAATGCATAATTATATATAATATTATTTACTCATTCCGAATAATATATGGTTTTTGTTCCCTCGTCCTCGCTCACTTCCAAATAGTAACTGGCATAATCTAAAACTTTAAAGAACATCCAAAGAACATAATTTTCATGTTCTACCTAGAATGGAAAATTGTAGTTAGGAAGAGTGATTTGGACTGGGAGAGGTGGAACATTTTTTTCCCAGAATTTCTGGCCATAATTTGAGTCGTAGACTCTGTAACAATATAAGATAAAAAATAAAAAATAAAATGAAAATTAATAAATAATTAAAGAGATAAAAGTTTGAGCGATGAAAATTAATTATGGAAGTTGTGTTTCATTGCATTGCAATATCTAAGTATATAGCGATGTGAGGGTTACTTTTTTTAAAAATTTTAATTGAATACATTACCTAATAGGATAACTTACAATTTAGCGTGACACTTGTATAGTAAAAGACTCACTGCAAAAAAATTCATTTAGATCTTTTTTATTTTGCCCTAATTACACTTAGATCCCGTAGTTTTGGAAAATTATCTTGAACTTCTCTTTAATTTTCTATATGTATACAAACATATCACATTTATCAAATTTTACCAGTTAATTTAATAATTAAAGGTGAAAATTATATTTTTATAATATTATTCAATTATATTTTGATTTTTAACCTCTTTTGGACATTACATGTTAAAATTAACTAGTAAAAACTAACAGAATAATTTATTTTAATATATACAGAAAATTAAAAAAAAAAGTAAATAATAATTTTCCAAACGCATGGTATCTAGATGTAATTATAACAAAATTAAAAGAGTCTAAATGTAATTTTCCCTATTTTTATCTTAACAACTAGAACTAGGGTATCAAATGTATTAAGGGCATCTCCAACCGGCTAATTAAAAGCATAATCTTCTCAATTTTTGTCAACTTTCTTTTTTATAACTTCAATAAGTTCTCTAAATTAAAAATTAAAAATAAACAATGAGGCTTTGCTCTTCAAATGTAGAGAGCCAATTGTACTTTCTAATATAAATTTTTTAATAAACTTTTTTATTTCTCTACAATTCTATGCACATTTATAATTAAATTTATTAATTACAATTTTATATTTTCAATTTTTTTAATACTATATTGCAAGTAAGGAAAAAAAGTAAAATGTGAATTGTAATTGATTACGAAAAAAAAACAAATTAAAGAGTAATTTTAGAAAGTGCTATTAAAGTTAGAAAAAAAAATATATCATTTTTAATTCTTTAAAATTCTTTAAGATGCTTTTATTTTGAAAATTATACTTTTTAAAATAGAGAATGCCATTAAAAATTTGTGTTCTAGCATTATAATAATTCACCAAAAAAATGATATTTCACAAAATGTGAACTTAACAAGAACTTCTTTAATAATAGCTTTTTTTCCTTTGATATTTTAATAATATATTTTCCAAAATGCTTCAAATATATTTTCAATAACAATCATCACCAATGAGAAGTGAGGATTATTAATTATTATATTTTGAAGGGTATAGTCTTTTAAGAGAAAATTTGATTTAGATTTTTTTAGTTTTTCCATATTATGTTTAGATTTTGAAAAATCATTATTAACTTCTCTTTATTAATCTATATTTATCAAAAAAAAACTATATGTTAATTTTTACTAGAAAATTTTAATAATTAAAGATCATAGAGAGATTAAAAATTAATATTTTATTATTAAATAATATTATAAGATATAATTATGATATTTATGTCATAAAATTAATTAATAAAAACTTGCATATGAAAAATGAATGATGATTTTTCAAATATATATATATTAAAAACAAAACAAAAATTTGTAAATGGAATATTGTGGTCCTTTAACCCATCCGATCCCATGGGCCCAACTTCAATTTTGTTTTGGGAATTTTAGCCCAAAACCCTTTACTTAGCCCCACAACAGAAAAAAGTCTTTTATTCTAAATAATTAAAAACAATTTAATAGAAAAAAGTCTTTTATTCTAAATAATTAAAAACAATTTCCATGTACAGATTTTTATTTTTTTTGGTATTTTCTTTTGGTTACTTTCCTCATACTAATTTGAGATACCTATAATGCCCTCAATTAAATGGCTGACAGACCCATCCCGCCCCACTAAAGTCTGTCATTAAAATAAAGCTTTGAAACCTTACTTTTGATTTACATTCACCAAAAAAAAAAAAAAAAAGTTAGTTTTGATTTACATTTTTGTTTTTCAATGTTCATTTGTTGACATATAAAATAACTGAAAAATAAAATTCCAAATAACATTGTCAAAACCTCCTCTTAAAAACCCATGATAATTATAAGCTTAATTGATAAAATTATTAAAAATATATTTTTAGATCCAAAGTTTAATTCTCTTTAAACAAAAAATATTCCTATTGTAATTTGTAATAAAATAATAAATAAATAAAATCTACACCAATGGAACTCATGACCACCATGCCATGCCCTTAATGAAAACATGGATCATTCGTTGCTGGAACCTGATCACCTCGTCTATGGAACTACTCCGGAATTTCAATTTTATTTGTTCTATAAATTCATTAAATCTCATCAATTTAGATCTTATTTGACATATTTTTTGCAAAACTAAAAGCAAAAGGTCATTTTGATATAATTTATGCAAATGAAATTTTTGATAGTAGAATTTTAAAAAAAGAGTTGTTATTAAAAAATTAATAATTATTTAGATGTCACTTTAAAATATATTTTTAATTTCTAATAGATCATTTAGCTAATATAACTTCAAAAATGTTTATGGCTCCTATTTTATTATACATAAATAATTTAACTAATATTTTTTATTTATTTAGCAATAAGATATATTTTTGTATGTAAAATACTTATTTTAAATCATATAAAATATATATTAAAATTAATATAAAAGTTTCAATATTTAAATTTAAATTTTATATAAATTCTATTATTTAAAATGTAATTGTTTTATTATTTTAAAAAAATTTAGAACTCAATAGCACGTATCACATATATTTGATGCTTTTGTATAATAATAAAAGAATAATAAAGATAAATAATCAAAATAATAATTACACATTTTATGAGCCTTTAAAAAAATAGAGCATTTAATGCCTTTTTCTTATAAAGTTTTATTTGTTTTTGGATATAATAGTATTTTTTATATAATAATTAAGGCAAAATTAGTATAAAAACAATATTTAATGTATAAATTAACAAATTATTTTTTGAAAAAAACTTAAAATTTAGATTTTTCTTAAATGACTTAATTTTTTTTTCTATGTTAAAAAAAGCACGAAACAAAACTATGCTAAAAATATATATTCTCCCAATACTCTCTGCAGGTAAACCGGATTACAGGGGAGCTAGATTTTTTTTTTTTTAATATTTTTCATTCAATATTTCAGACTTTCACAGAAAAATTTAACCAAACTAATACTAAAAAAATAATTTTATTAGGAAGCACTTCTCAATAAACATTAAAGAAAACCAAAACAAAACTATGCTAATTTTTTTTTTTCTCCTAATACTTAGAAAAATAAAAAAGAAAATAAATTACTCTGTGCAAGGCAAACCGGTACCAGATTATAGAGAATTCGAATTTTTTTTTTCCTAGTGGTGCAAGAGTACGAATATTAAATTTTAGGGGAGAAAAGAAAAAGATAGTTGGGCAGTTACTTTTAAATTTTAATTCTTTATGTTTGCGTCAGTTGATTAATTATTATAAAAAAACTTATCTTTATTTTATTTTGAATTGCTAAAAATAATTATTTTATTTTTTATCATAATAACTTTTTGTTTTTAAAAACATTTTTTATTTTAAATTGTTAAAAAAATTATCATAAAAATTAATTTCATCCTATATAGTTTTTCATCATAATTTTTTTTTTCATTTTTATATTTTTTTATCATTAATTTTTTTAATCCTATTCAAAAAGATCATATAAGCATCATTGGCTTGGTTAGCCTTTACCTGACCTTAGTTTTAATTTTTTATCTAAATTTTTTTTCATCTTAAATTGTCAAAATATTTTTTTATCATGAAAATGTGATTCATCTCATATATTTTTTTATCAATAAATATTTTTACCATAAAAAAATTTTAAAATTAAAAAAAAGTGATTATTAAAAAAATAGATGATTTTTTTGTTTAATATTTTAGAAATTCGGTATAAAAAAATTTAGATAGTACTAAAGTATTAAAGTGCATTTAAAATTTTTTTTTATTTCTAAGTTTTTTTTTTTTTTTTGCCAAGTTTTCTAGGGTTGAGTATGTTTTAAAAGGAAAAAAGAAAAAGAAAAAGAAAAAAAAGATGATGTTTGGGTATGCAAGGAGAAAAATTTCAGAGAGCAAGTTTATCAAGTCTTCTTTTTTATTTTTATTTATGAAGTCCAAATTCATTTTGCCTGTATGCGTCCCACCAACCCAAATGTTTTTGGTATGTAAGGGCAGTTCATGCATCTGCAACCAAAAATAAAATAAAAAATGTGTGATGACTCATGGTATAATTTTAATTATTTGAGATGAAAGGCTTTTGTTTTATAGGGAAAACCGAGGTAAGGGTTTTGGGCTAAAAAAAATAGATTGGACTAGTTAAGGACATGTGTCATGCTTGTTGAAAAAATAAAATAAAAGGGACAAGTGTCATGGGAAAGTACAAACTTGGTTGATATATGTTATGTCACATAGTGTCACCATTGATTGTGAATCTTTAACAATTACTTTTCTTTTTCTTACAATATCTGTCTTTTTTCTTTGTTTTCTTGTTGAACCTTATTTTTCTTCGAAAGATCTTTGTTGTGGCTGTTTTTCGTCTCGGGTTGGGCTCCTCGGGTACCTGCAAAACTGGAACCCAATCGGTTAGGGGGGCGCCGGTGTGGTGGCCGGCGTTTCCCCTCCGATGCTTAAGTCAGTGATCATCCCTTAATTATCAGCTCAAAACCATGAAAGATGACTGAAAAAAAATTGTTAAAACAGGGGGGCCGGGGGGAGCCGAACTTAGAGGAGAAAGGGCAGGAAAAAGATTTTTCTTGGGAGAGTCCAGGCGGGAGAGGAGCTATCCGGTTTGTGAGGTGAGGTAGATGGTGAACAGTGATCTTGGCTTTATTAGGTAATGTAATCATCACATGGAAAATGTCAAATCCCCTCCCATTTCCCCAAATGCATGCCTTAGTGGTCTCCAAATCCACCAACTCAAGGCAGCCGGATTTTTAGGAGAGAAGAGAGGGAGAGGGTGGCGGTTAGGTGGGAGTTGGTGGTGCCTTGGGCTGCGTGTGGCTCCAGATTCGGCTTCCCCCTTTTGCCCCTTTTATCACTTACCTCGTAACTTACACATGGAGGGTCAGGATTAATCCACTGATGGCCTGATGTCCCAGATGGGAGACAAGTGTCTCTACCCAAGTTTATGGGCTTAGGAAGTTCTCTGGGCTTAGGTGGCCCACCACATTGTTGGGTATTTAATTTATTACCCATGATTACTAGGTATTGGGCCTAAATGGTGGGTAAAAATCCCCACAACAATAGCCCCCAAATTGATTCAATTTTTAAAACTGGATCAATTTTAAAGATAAATATACCTGTTAGGCGCGAATACCCAGAATCTTGTATTTTGAATTTGGAGGCATCTTTTTTCTTTTTTCTTTTTTTTTTTTTTTTTTTTTTTTGAAAACAGGCGCTGCAGCCTTTTTCTGCGGGTGATGGGATGGGCAGTTAATGCCCACGTCTTGCACGCCTCCAGTCACGTCCGCACGCGACTCCCCATTTCTTCTCTTCTCGTATTCTTCTCCTTTTCACGCCGAAGACTCTTCCCGGCTTTTTCCCTGTCCAAACTACAAAGAGAGACGCGTGTGTTGCCTCCTCCGGTTGTTCGATAACTCAGGCTGTCCCCCTTCTACCTCGCTCAGTTCCGTCGACGGTTCCTCCTTCCCTTTCGGTTACGGTGAGTCTCGATTGTTCTTCATAACTTTGACTTCGGTTTTTCCTTTGGCCGTTTTGGTTGCTTGTCGGTCCTACTGACTCTTCGTTGTCTCCACAGTTTGGCTCGGGCCTTTGGCCAGAAGAGAAGTTCCCCTTTGTCACACCTTGTCGTTCCCTCAAGCTTGCCAAAAATTTGAAGGTACGGGTCTTTTTTCTCTCTATCTCGCCCTCGTCTTAGGGCTTTCGTATCGCTTTACTGTCCATTTTTGCTGTGTGTTGCTGCCTGGTAGAATTTTTAGGTGTCCTGCTTCGTGTAGAAATAGGGGGTTTAGGTTAGGACCCGGAGTGTCGTGGCCTGAAAGCAGGGGGCCACGCCGCGGCTTGTCGCTTAGGCGTGGGCTGCGTGTTTAGGTAGTGGCCCAGCCCTAGGCAGGAACTGAGGATGAAATATGTAGAACTGGGGGTGAGGCTTCGGACTAGGGTGGAGGCCGAGGCACCGAGGCCGAAACCCGGGACTTGGGTGGAGGCCGAGGCGCCGAGACTGGAACTCGGGACCTGGGTGGAGGCCAAGGCACCGAGGTTGAAACTCGGGACCTGGGAGGAGGCCAAGGCACCGAGGCTGAAACTCGGGACCTGGGCGGAGGCCAAGGCACCGAGGCTCAAACTCGGGACCTGGGCAGAGGCCAAGGCACTGAGGCTGAAACTCGGGACCTGTGTGGAGGCCAAGGCACCGAGGCTGAAACTCGGGACCTGGGTGGAGGCCAAGGCACCGAGGCTGAAACTCGGGACTTGGACGTAGTGCGTCGAAGTTTGGTGGTCGTCGAGGTACTAGTCCACGGTTCGCGTGCCTTAGGGTTCTTGGCGTTTTGCTCCTTCTTGTTCAGGGGGTGGCCATCCTGACAGTCGAGCTGCTTCTCTGTTTCAGATGTCTCGCCCTTCACCAAGCGGTGGCGGTGACAACTCGAGTCGTCCTTTACTTAGCCAGCCTTTAAGTTTCCAAACCCTCATTGATCGCGTGCCTCAACCCTACAGGCCTAACATCTTTAACGAACCACCGTACTCCTACCTGAGGGATATCAACGTTTCGCAGATGGTGGACGTATCTGACTCTTCGGATTCCGAATCCGGGACTAACTCGGGGGCGGAGAGGCAGGCAGGTTCCTCCGCAGCTGCGGCCGAAACGGCTGAGCCCTCGGCTGCGGCTGGTGTGGCCGAATCTTCCCAGGAGGAAGAAGAGGTGAGGGTTCCCGAGGGAACCTGGAGTTATGATGAGGTCGAGTCTAGGCTCACCCAAGCTGACCTAGATCAGCTGAAGTTGGATTACTTAGTACTCGACGAGATCACCTTCCGGGTGCCCGAAAGCGGCGAGTTACCCAGTTGCCCCCCTCCTGGCGAGATTGCCCTGAACCGGTGGTTCTTTAAATGCGGACTGAGGTTGCCAATCCCGCTCTTCGTTCGGCGTCTTCTCCGCGATGTCCGGCTGGCGCCGCTTCAGCTAAATCCCAACGCATGGAAGGGGATTTACTGTTGCTTCGTGTTATGGCAGGAGAACTTTGGCATCGATCCCACTCCCTCCGAAATACAGGCGTGTTTCGAAGTTAGGTCTGCCGCCAACAAGGTTGGCTCTTTCTGCTACTACCCCCGGCGCAGGAAGTTCTTAGTGAAACCTCCTGAGGTTTCAAACTGGCAGCGGGAGTGGTTCTTCGTTGGAGGGGACTGGGAAGATGGGGGTGAGCCTGCGACCCCTCGTAGGTTCTGCGGGAACAACCATAAGTGGAGCCCATCCTTCCCTTCTATGGATGAATCTAGCAGGTTCAGGGTTAACCACATCCTGGACCTCGAGCCGTACGAGAAGGACTCCACTATTCTTTTAAAGGAGGCCAGGCTGGCTGGCGGTAGCGCTCGGCTACTTTTACCTTACTTTTAGTTTGCCTTGTCTACTTAAGTACCTAACTTCTGAACTGCTTTTTTGGGTGCAGTGATGTCGTCAGGCGTCGGGTTCAAACGGGCTCTGCCTGGTCGCCCTGATAGGAGCAGGGCAGCGAAGTCGGTGAAAGTTAGCCCCGGGCAGTCGGTCAGAGCCTCAGCTGCTGCAGTGGAGAGTTCGACCTTGCCTCCTCCACCATCCAGGAGTGCCTCCTCCAAGGATCCTAAGGGAGGCGTTAGCTCTCCTCAGCCGAGGGGAAGCGGGGACCAAGCGCCCGCTTCCAGGAGCGGCGTGCGTCCCTCCAAGGGTAGGAGGGATTCCTCCCCAAAGGGGAGCCGAGGGGAAAGGAGCAGATCACCTGGCCGCATAGGCGAATTTGTGAATTTCCTGTCGAAGGACGTCCTTCCAGCCGAGGATAGGTGGCTGTCTGGGATCTCGGACTCGTCACTCCCTGCCGAGGCCTCTCGCCTAGTCGGCCTGGTGAGAATTCACATCTCTGAGCTCTTAAAGATTTTGACCCCTTTGGTTATTTACTTGTGTATTTTCATTTGCCGTGCAGGGGGCCTTCATGGTTTTTAAGCTCCAAGAGCAGATCGCTAGGCATAAGGAAATCTCCGCGACTGCTGTCATAGATCTGAGGGAGTCTCAAAAGGAGCTGGAGGAGGCCAAGAGACGCATGGCCGAGCTGGAGCTCCTCATGACGAAGAAGGACCTGGAGGTCAACCAAAAGGAGGGTGACCTGAAGCTGAAGGAGGCCGAGCTGAAACTTAGTGATGCTGAGATAAGGAAGAAAGATCAACTCCTTATCGCCTCCACTGCCCGGTTGAAGGAACAGGTCAAAGAGTCGGAGGGGCTGAGGGCTGAGCTTGAGGAAGCGAAGAAAAGCCTCCAGCTGAAGGATGACGAGATCGCGAGGCTATACGATGAGGCCGAGGGTCAGTTCGATGCAGGCGCTGACTCCGCGGTCACATTCATCAGATCTAAGTTTCCAGACTTCGATTTCAGCCTTCTGGATCAGCCTGAGGATCCAGCTTCGGTCCCTGCTGTTTTGGCTGGTCCATCAGTTCCTCCCTCGGAGCCGTCTTCCTCTGGCCCTGCTGCAACCCCGGGCTCTCCTCCAGCTGCGTGACCATCAGCAGCTTCCGTCTCTCTCTCTTCCAGTTTACTCCTCGTAGTTAAAGTTACAGTTTTTTTTTTTTTTGTAACTATTCCTTTTCTTTACTTGGTTTGTAACTAAAGACAATTCTCGGCTAATTAATGCCAGAGCTAATTTTCGTGTAACCCTTTCAGCGATGAACTTGGAAAGAGCCTTCGTGCATCTGCTGCGTACTTGTTTATGCTTGCGTTCTTCCTTACTTTTTTTATGAAGTACTTTTATGAAGCACTTAGTCTCTTTTTCTTTTTTTTTTTTGTGAAGCACACTTAGTGTTAGTGCCCCTGTAGCCCCCTACTCTTCCCTGTTTGTCGGTAGAGGAACTGGGAGAGTTATCACATGCATTAGTGGCCTTTAAGCCTGCCTGGTCTCGCTGTCACCGGGCGCTTAGCCTCCTGGCTGTTTTAGCCTACGACCTTTGGTCGATCCGAGCCCAGCTCGGAGAACCTTTAACCTCAGGGGGTTCAGCCCCTTGGCTATCCTTAGCTGCCAGCTCCTGGTCGATCCGAGCCCAGCTCGGGGAGCCTTTGGCTTCTGGGGGTTCAGCCCCCTGATTATCTTTAGCTGCCAGCTCCTGGTCGATCCGAGCCCAGCTCGGAGAGCCTTTGGCTTCTGGGGGTTCAGTCCCATGATTATTTTTAGCTGCCAGCTCCTGGTCGATCCGAGCCCAGCTCGGGGAGCTTCACATTCATCAGATCTAAGTTTCCAGACTTCGATTTCAGCCTGAGGATCCAGCTTCGGTCCCTGCTGTTTCGGCTGGTCCATCAGTTCCTCCCTCGGAGCCGTCTTCCTCTGGCCCTGCTGCAACCCCGGGCTCTCCTCCAGCTGCGTGACCATCAGCAGCTTCCGTCTCTCTCTCTTCCAGTTTACTCCTCGTAGTTAAAGTTACAGTTTTTTTTTTTTTTTNNACTATTCCTTTTCTTTACTTGGTTTGTAACTAAAGACAATTCTCGGCTAATTAATGCCAGAGCTAATTTTCGTGTAACCCTTTCAGCGATGAACTTGGAAAGAGCCTTCGTGCATCTGCTGCGTACTTGTTTATGCTTGCGTTCTTCCTTACTTTTTTTATGAAGTACTTTTATGAAGCACTTAGTCTCTTTTTCTTTTCTTTTTTGTGAAGCACACTTAGTGTTAGTGCCCCTGTAGTGTAGCCCCCTACTCTTCCCTGTTTGTCGGTAGAGGAACTGGAGAGAGTTATCACATACATTGGTGGCCTTTAAGTCTGCCTGGTCTCGCTGTCACCGGGCGCTTAGCCTCCTGGCTGTTTTAGCCTACGGCCCCTGGTCGATCCGAGCCCAGCTCGGGGGACCTTTAGCCTCAGGGGGTTCAGCCCCCTGGCTATCCTTAGCTGCCAGCTCCTGGTCGATCCGAGCCCAGCTCGGGGAGCCTTTAGCTTCTAGGGGTTCAGCCCCCTAATTATCTTTAGCTGCCAGCTCCTAGTTGATCCGAGCCCAGCTCGGGAGCCTTTGGCTTCTGGGGGTTCAGCCCCCTAATTATCTTTAGCTGC
The DNA here is from genome assembly GCA_003254975.1 of Ochetophila trinervis. NCBI lineage: Eukaryota > Viridiplantae > Streptophyta > Magnoliopsida > Rosales > Rhamnaceae > Ochetophila > Ochetophila trinervis. The sequence continues at coordinate 64,291 of QANX01000786.1, read as the reverse complement.
CAGCTCCTGGTCGATCCGAGCCCAGCTCGGGGAGCCTTTGGCTTCTGGGGGTTCAGCCCCTGGCTATTCTAGCCTGGGTCTTTGTAATATATATTTAAACAATTGCATATATTTCTTTTTTGTTGGAAGGAAACTACCATTTCATTGATAACAACATTGCGTTGTACAATCTGAACATAGAAATTTACATAGGCTATTGAAAATAAATCTTCAGATGTTCTGCATTCCAGGGATGGGCAAGAATCTTTCCGTCCTCTCCCTCCAGTTGATAGGTTCCAGGTCGGATCACTCTTCTCACCTGGTATGGGCCTTCCCAGGTCGGGTCCATAGCTCCCGTCCCATGTTCTTTGGTGTTTAATGTGACCTTCCTCAGGACTAGGTCACCAGGCCGAAAAGTTCTTTGTTTCACTTTGGAGTTGTAGTACCTGGCTGACTGTTGCTGGTAGGCTGCTGCACGTACCTGAGCCAGATCCCTTGTTTCTTCTATTAAGTCCAGGTTAAGCCTCATTTGCTCCCCATTCTCTTCCAACCGGAAGTGTTCAGTTCTGAAGTTCGGTATTCCTATCTCGACTGGGATGACTGCCTCAGCTCCAAAGGCCAGCGAAAAAGGAGTTTCTCTTGTCCCTGTTCTTGGGGTTGTTCTGTAGGCCCACAAGATTTCAGGAAGCTTATCTGCCCAAGCCCCCTTGTGCTTGTCTAACCTGGTCTTCAAATTCAACTTAATTGTCTTGTTCGCAGCCTCGACTTGGCCATTAGCCTGGGGGTGAAACGGTGAAGAGAAGGCTGCTTTGATCCCCAAACTTGAGCACATATCCCTGTAACTTTTGTTGTCGAATTGCTTTCCGTTGTCAGTGACGATGGTGTGAGGTATCCCAAAGCGGCAGATGATGGATTTCCAGATGAAGCTCGACGTTTTAGCTTCAGTGATAGTTGACAGGGGCTCAGCTTCCACCCATTTAGTAAAGTAGTCAATTGCCACTATAGCGAACTTCGCCTGTCCGCGTCCTGTTGGGAGAGGTCCAATGAGGTCAACTCCCCACTGAGCGAACGGCCACGGGCTCCTAATGGAGGTGAGTTGCTCAGGCGGTTTCTTCTGAACTTTTGCAAACCTTTGGCAAGGGTCGCATTTCTTCACGAATCTTTTCGCGTCTTCCTGCATGGTTGGCCAGTAATAGCCCTGGCGGACTATCTTATGTGCCAACGACCTCCCTCCTGAGTGGTTCCCACAAACTCCTTCGTGGACTTCCCTCAGGACATAGTCCGCCTCCTCTTCTCCTAGGCATCTTAAGTAGGGTAGCGAGAAGCCTCTTTTGTACAGTATTCCGCTGATGAGGGTATACTGTGGGGCTTTGTACCTAAGCCTTGGAGCTTCCAGTTTGTCCTCGGGTAGCGTGCCGTCTACCAAAAATTTGATTATTGGGTCTCTCCATCCTGGCCTCTCCTCCACTGGGTTCACCTCCAGCATCTTACCCGAGGTGCTGGGTTGCATTAGCGTTTCGATTGGAATTGTGTGCACCAGCTCTGACTTGGTGGCTGACGCTAGCTTGGCAAGCGAATCAGCATTCGAGTTTTCAGCCCTCGGAATTTGTGTGATGTGGTGTTCTTCAAAATCTTTTAGCAACTCCTTGACTACCTTCAGGTAGCTGATCATACTTGTCCCCTTGGCCTGATATTCTGACCTGACTTGCTTTACTACCAACTGCGAGTCACTGTAGCTGTGCACCCTCCTAGCCCCCAGTGACCTCGCCATTTTGAGCCCCGCTATTAGCGCCTCATATTCTGCCTCGTTATTAGATGCCTTAAACCCAAGTCTGAGTGCATATTCCAGCTTCACATGGTCGGGAGCTGGAGTGGTTAGGATGAACCCTGCTCCGCTTCCGTGCTCGTTGGAGGACCCGTCGGTATGCAAGGTCCATAATGGGGCTGGATGTGTGTTACTTGCCTCGCTGGGGTCACTTGGGACAATGATCTCTCCTTCTTCTGAGGTGGTGAATTCGGCAATGAAGTAAGCCACTGCTTGAGCTTTTATCGCCGTGCGGGGCTTATACGATATCTCGTATTGTCCCAGCTCGATGGACCACTTGACCAATCTTCTGGACGTCTCTGGCTTCTGTAGCACCTGCCTGAGGGGGTAGCTGGTGGGCACGGTAATCGAATGTGCCTGAAAGTACGGTTTTAACTTCCTTGAGGACATGACTAAGGCTAAGGCTAACTTCTCTATGCTGGGGTACTTGGTCTCCGCTTGCACCATGGCTTTGCTAACATAGTAGATCGGCAGCTGGGCCGTTCCTTCTTCTCGTATGAGGGCGGAGCTCACTGCTGTCTCCGACACAGCTAAGTAGAGGAGCAACGTTTCTCAACAAATCGGCTTGGAGAGCAATGGTGAAGTGCTCAAGTATTTCTTGAGTTGAGAGAAAGCCTCCTCGCACTCTTCAGTTCACACGAAGTCCTTAGCTCCCCTAAGGATTTTGAAAAATGGTACGCATTTGTCCGTGGCCCTTGAGACGAACCGGTTAAGGGCTGCCACCTTTCCTGTGAGTCTCTGAACCTCCTTCACATTCCGTGGTGACGTCATCTCCATGATCGCTTTTATTTTATCCGGGTTGGCTTCGATTCCACGTTGGTTCACCATGAAACCCAGGAATTTCCCAGAGGCTACTCCAAAGGCACATTTAGCGGGGTTCAGGATCATTTTATGTCTCCTCAAGACATTAAACATTTCGCCTAGGTGATCGAGATGCTTGCTCGCCTTGCCACTTTTCACTAGCATATCGTCCACGTATACCTCCATTGTCTTCCCAATTTGGTCGGCAAACATTTTGTTAACCAGCCTCTGGTAGGTGGCTCCAGCGTTCTTGAGCCCGAAAGGCATCACCTTATAGCAGTACAGTCCGAGATTGGTGATGAAAGCAGTTTTTTCTTGATCGCCAGAATGCATTCCGATCTGGTTGTACCCCGAGAAGGCGTCGCAGAAGCTATACAGCTCGCTACCCGCTGTGGAGTCTACCAGCTGGTCAATCTTGGGTAGCGGGAAGTTATCCTTGGGGCATGCTTTGTTCAGGTCCGTGAAGTCCACACATACCCGCCAGTCTCCATTGCTCTTCTTCACCAACACCACATTGGCTAGCCAGGTCGGGTACGTTACTTCTCTGATGAACCCCGCTTTCAGGAGCTTGTCCACCTCGGTCTTGATTGCTTCATACCTCCCAGGGTTAAAAGCTCTCCTCTTCTGCTTCACTGGCCTGAAGCTGGGATCCACGTTTAACCTGTGCACCATAATCTCCGGGTCTATTCCTGGCATATCTTCATGGGACCATGCAAACACATCCGAATTGGTCCTTAAGAAACTTGATAGCTCCTCCTTCAGCTCGGGGGAAAGCATTGTACCGACTCTCGTGGTTCTCTCCGGGTTGTTTGGATCTATTTGGATGTTGGTGAGCTCCTCCACCGGCTCTCCTCTGAACATCTCTCGCCTCCTATCACTCAGCTTCTCTTCGGAAAGGTCTTCCTCGGCTGTCTGGATCTCCGTCATTAGTGAGTCTTCATCTATCATCCTCGGACCCGCCTTAGTCACCCGTGGAATGTTCTCTCCGTCAGCTTCGGGTGTCGTTGGTGAAGTGAATGCTTTAGAAGGTGGCTCGAAGCTTTTCTGCTCGGAGGTTGGTGCTGGCTCAGGGCATTTTTGCTCGGAAGGCTCAGCGCGGATCGGGTAGTTGAGGTTCTCGTGACGCGGCTAGGGGCAATTCTGCCCGGAGGTGGAGAAAATGGGCAGCGCCTCGGCATGGGTGTCCCTTTCCCTGAGAGCTGTGGCGTAGCATTGCCTGGACTCGTACTGATTTCCTCGCACCACTCCAACACCTCCTCCTTCGGTTGGAAACTTCATCATGAGGTGGTAGGTCGAAGTGGCTGCTCTCAAAGCATTGAGGGCGGGTCTTCCTAGAACAGCGTTATATGCTGACGCCGATTTTATCACCAAGAAATTTATTAAGACAGTGGACCGGTTCGGGATATCTCCCACAGTGAGAGGCAGCTCAACGGAACCTTCGGGGAGAATCGTTTCTCCAGTGAACCCCATCAGCGGTGTCCGCACAGGTTTGAGGACTTCCCTCTTCAGCCCCATAGCGTCGAAAGCAGGCGTGTACAGGATGTTGGTAGAGCTTCCGTTGTCGATTAGCATCCGGTACACTTGGTGGTTGGCGACCTGGGCTGTTATCACTATAGCATCATCGTGTGGGTGCTGTACTCTTGCAGCTTCTTCGTCTGTGAATGTTATGGAGAAGCTCTCTCTGCGGGTGGCCTTCATTGGTCTGAAGGTGTAGTTCACCTCGTGATGCACGTCTAAGCACTTGGCGCCTCTCGCGTATGCTTTGCGTGACCGGTTGGATTCACCTCCGGCTCCTGGTCCGCCCATGATCGTCCTCACACTTCCGAGTACATTATCCGGGTGCAGCGGAGGTGATGGCGCTTCTCTCCTTCCCGCATCTTCCCGCCTTGGGGGAGGTGGGGCGTTAGGCCCGGCAGCCTTCGCCAAGAACTCCTTCAGATGCCCTCTTTGGATGAGGGCTTCAATCTCGTCCTTCAGCTCCGTGCACTCCTCCGTTGTGTGCCCATAGTCCCTATGGTATCTGCAGTACTTGTTCTTATTTCTGAATTTGAATGGGGTCCTCATTGGGAAAGGTTTCTTCAACAGGTTGTTTCCTTCAATTTGCATCAACACCTCCGAGTGAGTTGTGTTGAGGGGGGTGAACCTCTCGAACTTGCTCTTGGGTGGCCGTGGTGCTAGGTTCACTTCTTCATAGCTTCTTTTGTTGTTACGAGGCGGGGGACTTCTCTGATTTTTTCTGGCTTCAGGTCTCCCGCTTCCCCCGCTCCGGTTCAGGTTCCTCTTGCATTGGATGATCTCTTCGGCGGAGATGTGCTTGTAAGCTTCAACCAGCATCTCCGAAAATGCCCGTGGTGGGTTTTTAGCTATCGTTCTAATGAAGTCCTCATCACGGACTCCGTCTTGCATAGCTTGCATTGCCCTGTCGTCGGTGCAGCCCTCAATTTGTACCATCATATCCGAAAATCTCTGGACATACGACTTCAAAGATTCATTCTCCCCTTGCATAACAGATGACAAGTGAGAGGGTGACTTCTTCACTGGCCGAGCTTCAATAAACTGCGCCATGAAGGCGCTTTCCAGCTGGCTGAACGAGTTGATTGAGCCAGGGTGTAAGCCAGCGAACCAAGTCAGCGCTACTCCTCCTAGGGTAAAAGGGAAAGCTCGGCACTTGATAGCATCCTCTGCAGCTTCAAACTCCATCAACACTTTATAGGCTCCAAGGTGCTCGGCTGGGTCTCCTTTGCCTTCATACCTCCCCACACTCGGTATTTTGAAATCTTTGGGGAGCCCAGCTCGGCGTATTTCTATCCCGAATGGCGAGGTTTCTTGCCCCAATCCGGGTGTATAAGTGTAGGGATGTGGGTGACGAATCAGGTACTGCTGGTCACTGCGAAATTTCATACACGCCTCGTCTTCGAGCCTCCTCTGCTCAACCTCCATCCTTCTTTCTAATTCATGCCTCTGCCTCTCTTCAGCTTCTAGCCTTAACCTCTGTTCAGCTAGGATTTTTCTCCTCTCTTCCGCGCGGATTCTCTGCCTTTTTTCTGCTCGGATGAGCCTTTTTTCTTCCTCCTCGTCTGCTCGCCTCCTGCGTTCATCTCTGGATTCCGCTCTTTCTTGCTCCTCTCGCGCTCGCCTTCTAGCCTCGAGGGAAGCCCTTAGGTTACTGAGGTCTAGGCCCTCGTTAGGAGAAGAGAAGGCGTCGCTCACCGATCTAGTCCGCCGACTGTTCCGCTCTTCAGCCGGTAGCTGGCGGGCAGGCGAGGGGTGGTTCTGCCCTGGGTTCCTCCGTGCTTCGTCCAGGGAGTGTCTTGGGTTTGGTCTCGATCTAACTGGCCTCCCTTGTCGTGAGCCTCTTGCCGTGGTCCCCAGCTCCTCCACCAGTGCTCCCCCTTCTCCATGAGTTCGTGGGATAACGCGGTCTCGTGGAGAGTCCACCGGAGTTGGGCTTATCATTGTTCGCGACAACAGCTCACGGTCGGTTCGCTGCTGGATTTCCAGGAGGCTAATGACTTGTTCCATCCGGTTCTCCAGGTCGGATATTCGAGTTCGCTCCGAGCGTGGGGCAACGCGTCTCTCACTTCGCCTTCAAGCTGGAGGCAGCAGTTGGGAGGGCAGGATGCTTGGTTCAGTTGCTGGTATTGACGTCCCCCGGTTCGGGAAGGAGCTAGTTCTCATGGGCTGCTTGCCCCTGGCTTCTCTGTTAGACGATTCAGCTCCATCTAACGTGACCTGCTGTTCCGGGTGGGTGTCTGTCATCTTGATTCAGGTCTTGTTTTGGTTTGACTGGGTTCTCTGCTCCTGCCGGGTTGGATTTAGCTCCAATTGGGTTAAGCTTCAGCTCAGTCCACCTCAGCTTCAATTAGGTTCAGCTACGGCCAGATTCAGCCTCAGCTAGGTTTAGCGTCAGCTTCAGTTCGGTCCACCTTAGCTTCAGTTCAGTTTAGCTGCGGCCAGATTCAACCTCAGCTAGGTTCAGCGTCAGCTTCAGTTCGGTCCACCTCAGCTTCAGTTCAGTTTAGCTGACCTCAGCTAGGTTCAGCTTCAGCTCGGTCCACCTCAGCTTCAGTTCAGTCCACCTCAGCTTCAGCTAGGTTCAGCTTTAGCTTAGTCCACCTCAGCTTCAGTTCGGTCCACGTCAGCTTCGGTTCAATCCACCTCAGCTTCAGCTAGGTTCACCTTGTTCAGCTTTAGCTTAGTCCACCTCAGCTTCAGTTCGGTCCAACTCAGCTTCGGTTCAGTTCAGCTGCGGCCAGATTCAGCCTCAGCTAGGTTTAGCTTCAGCTTAGCCCACCTCGGCTTCAGTTCAGTCCACCTCAGCTTCAGTTAGGTTCAGCTGCGGCCAGATTCAACCTCAGCTAGGTTCAGCTTCAGCTTCAGCTCGGTCCACCTCAGCTTCAGCTAGGTTCAGCTTTAGCTTAGTCCACCTCAGCTTCAGTTCGGTCCACCTCAGCTCCAGTTAGGTTCAGCTGCGGCCAGATTCAGCCTCAGCTAGGTTCAGCTTCAGCTTCAGCTCGGTCCACCTCAGCTTCAGTTAGGTTCATCTGCGGCCAGATTCAACCTTAGCTAGGTTTAGCTGCGGTTAGGTTCAGCTCCAGCTAGGTTCAGCTTCAGTCAGGTTCAGTTCAGGTGCTATGGTGAAATATTTTTTTTTGGCAGATTTCTTTTGTTTCTTTTCTTTTCTGCTCGACTCTCTCTCTTCTTAATTTTTTTATTTTTTTTAGGGACCAGGACCTTAACTTTCAGAAGCACACAACACAAATATCACCCAAAAAGGGCTGAAACATCAAGACAAATCGAGAACTGGACCTATGAATAACCGAGAGCTAGAGCAAAACAACTATGAACCCTAAACAAGAAAGCTGAAAAGGCAAGCTTAAGAACTGACAAAACCCGAGAAGCTAGCAAAACCACTATGAACCTTGAACAAGAAAGCTGAAAACGCAAGCTTAAGAACTGACAAAACCCGAGAAGCTAGCAAAACCACTATGAACCTAACCATACTTGAAAAACCCGTGGGTTGCAAGGATGCAAGAAAAAAGGAACGAATGGTGGAAACATCGGGAAGCTAGCAAAGCTTAATGAAGATGCAAGAAAAAGGACAAAAACGGTGGAAACACCGGTTCACCAAGACAAAAATGCAAAGATTTCAGAAGTGAAAAACAACCACAAGCATGAGAAATAAAAGATGGAAACAAACGCTTCCCACAGACGGTGCCAAGATGTTGTGGCAATTTTTCGTCACAATCGGTTTGTGTGGATACCTGCAAAAAAAGGAAGAAAGCCGGTTAGAGGGGCACCGGTGTGGTGGCCGGCGTTCCCCCTCCAATGGCTAAGTCAGCGAAACATTCCATTGGGGAAGCTAAGCAGGTAAATAGATAGTTGAAAGTAAGGGGAAGAGAGTTGAAAGGAAAGGGGAGAGAGCTGAGAAAAAAGGGGAAGAAAAGCTTGTGAAATGGGTCTTGGTTCAGGTTCAAAGGGAGAAAGAAAGCAATGAATAGTGTTTTTTTTAACCCCCCTCCCAAAAATGGCTGCTCAATACCTCGGTTTTCTCCCCAAAAAAGGTTGGGAAAAGACAAGGGTTGGTGTGTCTAGGGTCCCCTCGGGCTGCGTGCGGCTTGGCTTTCTTCAATTCAAAAATCCCCCACTTCTTTTACCTCATTTACCTTTTTATATCCAAAATTAATGGCTATGATGTATTCCTAAAACCCTAATGCCTGGATGAATGACAAGTGTCTTTGTCACTTTCCTTTAGGTTTTAACCTGGCCCACCACATTGGACCAATATGTTTATTTTACCATATTGCTAACAAGCCCATATCAGGTGGCAAAAATGCCCACAACATATTATATATGCTTACTAATCAAAGTACTCTTTTCCTTGTCTCGAAAGCATGTCCAATAGACCATATACGTCTTCATATAACTCTATTCGATTATCGAACTCTCTCTTGGTTTTATAAACCCATATGCATACAGCCAAAATGCCTGAGGGTGAATTACTTATGGCTTCCTTATAAGTAACTGGATCTGTTTCACCACTTATATCAATAATTCATGAACCTGCAACATATATATATATAGTCGTCTAGTATAACTGAATTTTGAACTCTCTGTGATCTACTCAAAGGTTTATAAACATCTGTTTTATTTGGAACATCTTGTTCTTTCTCAATGCATACTTTCTGATCAACCATTGGTTCCTCAACTATCAAATCAATAATATCTTTAACATGAATATTAACATTGGGAATATATACACTTTTTTCTCCTGAATTCAAGCTCCATTGTAAACATGTTCTCAAGATTGGTCGGCCTCCTCTAACTTGTCAACTTGTTTCTTCTTTTATTGTTCCTTTAGCTTCCAACAATTTGTCATCTTCTGTGTCCAAATTTATTGCGAAAATGACACATCAAAGAAAGTTTTCTTCACACCAGTTGAAAATTCTCCAACTTTGTTCCGTTTAGACTTGGCATCAAAATTCTTCTTCTTATTATTTGGCTTGAAATATTGTCATTTCTTTGAAGAAATCTTCTGGCTGGTCTCGTTGATTGGTGATTAGATTGGTAACTATAGCACAATCATAGATTTATTCAACTTAATATCAACATCTTCCTTCACAAGAATTGTAGTCGACTCCTTTAAACTACATCCATCTTTCATGGTATTCAAAATCAACTTAATATTGTCAAACTATATGGGAAGGCTTCTCACACCACTACTAGAAAATAGGGTAAAAAACGACGGTGAAAAACCTTTGTCATAAGTGTTTAGAAGACGGACACAAAATCGTCGTCAAATGAGGCATCATCGATACTCATAAAACATCGACAACGGTTACCACACCGTTGTCTAAAACAACACCGAAGCCATGTAGGCACCACGCGGCAAATATATCGACGATGGTTTTTACTATAAACCGTCGTCTATATAAAATTATCGTAGAAACCGTCGTCAATATTATATATAAATATATATATATATTTTGGCATTTAAATATATTTATTTCATATAAATATTTTAATAAATAATATATTTTCAATTAATAAAATAATAATTAATATAGAAAACAGTGATAATAAATTGATTATATTGAATTATACAAAAATATAAACATTTCTAATTAAAATAAAATTATAAATTATACAATACTAATTATATAATAACATTAACAATTACAAAAGTTTTATACATAACTAATAATTAAACTTAACTAATCAAATGATGATTCCAAACTTGAAGGGTTTGAAATTTTTTCAGTAAAATATTCAGCTCAATCCTCTCTAAATTCATCCACGAAGTCTTGTATCCAAATACAATTTTTAAACTGTACATAAAACTTAAAATATTAATTTTGTCTTGATGTAAAGAAAATTCAACCTCCAATACATTTTTTCTTTCTTTCTTCTTATTTTTTTTACTTGTATTATTTTGTCTGACTAATATATTTTTTCCTTTCTCACCTCCCCCATTTTTTCCAGGTGAAATCTCCTTCTATTTATAGAGAATGAAGAAGGCATTCAAAATTAAATTTTGAAATTTAAAATTTAAAAACCAAAATTTGAGTTTAATAACCACTTTATGTCGTGCCAATCTAGGTAAATTCCGTGACAAATTATTGTCGCAAAAAAATGATAATTGGAGACGTAGGTATAGCCAATTGTGTGAAGAATTGGCGACATAGGCATTGCCAATTGGTGGAAGAATTGGCAATGCAAGCGTCGCCAATTGTGGAGATATTTGGCAAAACCAGCGTTGCCAATTAAGGATAATTGCGGCCACTTCTCTAGCCAAATCAACCAAAATTGGCGACATTCGTCGCCAATTGTTTGTTTTTTCATGACATCTTGCGTCACCAATTGTTTCATATTCACGACGCATTTCATCTGTTCTAGATGTTTTCCACTTTCAGCGACAGTCTTTTCCGCGACACACAACTCTATATCGCCGTTTACTATTTGCGACTCTGTTTTTTTGTCGCCTATTAGAGTTTTCGGTGTTGTGTTTTATAATAATAATAATCGAATGAGCTATCTGGGAGAAACTGAAACAAAAAAATCCAACTAAAGTTGGCTCTCCTCCATCACTGAACTCCACAAGCAAATTTATTAAAAAAAATATATATTACAAAGTCATAATAATAATAATAATAATAAATAAATAAATAAAAACTCTTCCTCATATCCTTTGTCAAACAAACTCTTATGCATGCTTGCTTCATGCTTGTTTATTCAGTTTACAAAATTAAGGCAAAGGTGAAGATTTTTTTTCTTATATATATATATATATAAATAGAGAGATATTGACTCTGTTGGTTGATCCAAATTATCACACAAACAAACAGACTAAAAGCTAGCTTTACTAAGAGATAGCTGAGAGAGATGGAAGAACTGGTTGCTGCTCCAATGAATGGAGGATCTGGTCTCTATAGCTACACCAGAAACTCAGCCTTTCAGGTGAATATTCTCTACAGTGTCATTTTAATAAAGATATTTTCATTTTATTAGAAATAAAAATTGTGATTAAAAGTATATTTTTAGTTATAAATCTTAAAATATCGTCATTAAAAATAAATTATCAGTAATAAAAATTTATATTTTGTCACTAATAATATATTTTTATTGACTTTTTTATTTAAAAAAAATAAAATATACTTATTTTAGAATTTTCATATAGAAAAGCTAATAGGTAACCGAATGTCCCGTTTAAATTTGCAGAGAAAAGCTATAGAGGCTGCAAAAGAACTAATTAACAAGGGAATTGCTGAGAAACTTGAAATCAATAACTTTTCTTGTTTAAAAACCTTTAGAATGGCTGATTTGGGTTGCTCAACTGGACCTAACACATTGTTAACTGTGCAAAACATAGTTGATGCTGTGGAGCTCAAGTATCGAAGCCAAGAATGTCTTGGTTCTCAGCAACTTCTTGAGTTCCAAGTCTTCTTCAATGATTACATCTCCAATGACTTCAACCAGCTTTTCACATCTCTTCCTCCAGAAAGGACATACTTTGTCAAGTCTTATGAAGCTCAATATGTGAAGGGCATGGAGAGGTTTCTATGTGCTAGACTCAATAAATTGTTTATGGAGGACTTATGGCCCTTATTCTTCCAAGTTCCCCTAATGAAAAGCCCATTTATGAAGGTTTTATGAACAAGACAATAGACCTTTTGGGATCTTGCCTAATGGACTTGGCTAAAAAGGTAACCAAAGTTGAGTATGCATACATAAAGCTTTGAAGTTTGTCATTTATAATAAGGTTTTAAAGATAAAAACTAAAACTATTCTTTTGAGTTGAGTACTAGTATATGGTTAATGAAACTTCTTAATGACTATTGGTTTAGTAATAGGCATTGCAGGCAGGATTCACCTTAGTTGAATTGTGTTATCGACCTTTTTTTTTATATGCAATTCTAGATTTTATAATCATAAAAGTGCTCAAATGATACCCCACTATACACGCCTAACTACAAGAGTAAAAAAAGGTAACCAAAGATGAATATGTATGTATAAAGCTTTGAAGTTGGATATTTCTAATGGCTTTGAAAGTTTTAAAGATAAAGGTAAATCTATTGTTTTGATTGGAGTCTTAGTAGATGATTAATGGTACTGCTTAATGATTATTTGTTTAGCAATAGTCATGGCATGCATGATTCACTTGAGGCATGTCATAGACCCTCTCTTTATATACTATTCTAGATTTTAAAATCTTAAAAGTGCTCAAAAGACACCCCACTATACATAGTCTTCCAAAGGAATGTTTGACTTTACTATTCTAGATTGTTGATTGTACTGAACTATTTTAAGTTGTCCCAACATAAATTTAAAGCGCTCTATTGCAGTCCAGCATCCCAATGATGCTTAAAATCTCCAACGATTATAAGTTAGAGTCTAATTTTTGTTGTATATGTTTCATGAGACAGGGCATCATAAGTGAAGAAAAAGTCGAATCCTTCAACATACCAACTTTTAACCTGTCTTTCCAACAAATGGAAGCTTTTGTGAAACGAAATGGATGTTTCCATAATAGAAATAATGGAAAGCCTACCTCAAGAGAAGCCACAACTCGAGTTCTTATCGTCTATCATAGGAGCTTGCTCGGAGGGATTGATAAAGCAGCATTTTGAATATGAGAATTTGGATGAGATGTATAATTTATTTTGCAAGAAATGTGAAAAGTCATTCTCTAGCTTTGACCCAGAGGAAGAAACGAGTCTATTTGTTTTGCTCAAATGCATGGGAATAATTAAGGAGAACATTAGTGTTATATCGTTTAGTTTAATTAGGAGATGTTGTTAATAGTGATACATAATAAACTCTTTCTTGTACTTAAACGATGATGTTTGTGTTAATATGTAATACACACCGTTTTGTCCTTTGTTTAATTTGTTTTTAGTTGCTATCGTGTATTAGATAGTTTTCAGATTTGGGGTTTAGGTTTGTGTGCAATTACTTCTTGTTTGCTCTATGGTTTTCTCCCTTTGTCTTCTTCTTCTTCCTCTTCTTTCTTAGGTTTCTAGGTTATCTTTTTCATGGTGAATGAGATAGGTGAGTGAGGGTGTAAAAGGGGCTTCGGGTTGGGTTGATCTATGAGAGTGTTCGTTCTGTTTGTAGGTTTGTAAATCTTCCATTAATAAGCAAGAGTTCCTTTGGTGGAGCTACAAGAGGATGTAGGCAAATTGCTGAACTTCTATAATTCTTTGTGTTCTTTCTTCTTGCTTCTATTTTTTTTTCATTCTTTATTATTTACAATAGTGGTATCAGAGCGTGGTCTGTTAGGGTTTAGAAAGTTTGGGAAATTTCTTGAATCCAAGTAGAATTTTGAGTCTTTCTTGAAACTCAAAATTCATTTGTGTGTCGATTCTTGTTTCGGTTTTTTCGTTTTCTGAGTGCTTGATCAATTTCTTGATCATGGGGACCAAGTTCGAACTGGAGAGGTTCGATGGAAAAGGGGATTTCCTCCTGTGGAGACAGAAAATGGAGGCAATCCTCATTCAATAGAAGGTAGCCAAAGCGATTGATGAATCCTACCCTCAAGCTCTCACTGATGACTAGAAAAAGGACATGGATGAGATAGCCTAAAACATGATAATCTTGCATCTTTCTGACAGCATTCTAAGGAAGGTAAATGACTCTAAAACCTGTTATGCTATCTGGGCTAAATTAGAATCGTTGTATTAGTCAAGTCTCTTCCTAACAAAATCTATTTGTTAGAGAAATTTTTTGGTTTTCAGATGGTCCCTCAAAGGATCTTGATGAAAACCTTGATGAATTTAATCGGTTATGGTTAGACTTGGCTAATTCTAATGAAAAATTTAGTGATTAGCATCATGCTGTAATTCTTTTGAATTCTCTGTTTGAACCTTATAAAGAAATTAAGAATGTTATTAAATATGGTCATGAAACTCTTACTACTAAAATTGTTATTAACTTTCTTAGATCGAAGGACCTAGAAATTAAGATTGAGAAAAAGGGGTCTGTTCGGTTTGAGAGTCTTATAGTAAGGGGTAGAAACTTTACTAAGAATAATAACAATTCTTTTATGAGGAATAAGAGTAGAGGCAAGTCTAGGTCCAAATCTAGGACTAGAGGCATAAAGTGGTTTTACTGTCATAGAGAAGGTCATATGATCAAAGATTGTTTTAAAAGGAAAAGAGATGAAAAAAATAAGGTAACCAATGATGATGGTGATGCTGTTGTGGCGTCTGGGGAGTCTGAAATAGGGGATATCGTAGTTGTTACTACCCATACCTATGATCAAGAGTGGATTCTTGATTCTGGTTGTACCTATCACATGTGTCCTATTAGGAACTGGTTCAGTAGCTATCAAGAAATAGGTAGGGGACAGGTCCTTATGGGTAACAATATGCCCTGTGACGTAGTTGGAATAGGAGATGTCTCCATTAAGCTAACATTTCAGATAGCAGGGAACTCTTGTAAAACTGAGTGTGGTATGATGAAAATCACTAAAGGGTCTTTAATTGTTATGAGAGGTGTCAAGAAAAATGGTTTATATGTTCTCCAAGGCAGTACAGTGACTGGTAGTTTAGCTGCTATCACTACTTTAGACAAAACCAAGCTTTGGCATAATAGGCTAGGTCACATTAGTGATAGAGGTCTTCAATTCTAAAGTAAACAAGGGTTGTTTAAAGAAGATAGCATAAGCAAAGGGATTTTTGTGAGTACTGCATGTTAGGAAAACATCATAAGCTGAGTTTCAAAACTGGTTTGCATAGATTTGTTTCTATTTTAGATTATGCTCATGCTGATCTGCGGGGTCCCTCACAGGTTCCTACTTAAGGGTGAAATAGGTATTTTCTCTCTATAGTGGATGATTACTCTAGGAAAGCTTGGGTTTACTTGTTAAAACAAAAAAGTGAGGCTTTTGGTAAATTTAAGGCTTGGTATCACCTTGTAGAAAACCAAACTAGTAAAAGGCTTAAAATCTTGAGAACTGACAATAGCTTAGAGTTTTGTAACTCTGAATTTGACTTTTACTATTCTAACAAAGGAATTCAGAGTCATAGGACAGTAAGATACACCCCTCAGCAAAATGGAGTTGCTGAGAGGATGAATAGAACCTTGTTAGATAAGGTTAGGTGCATGCTAGTCAGTTCTGGTCTTCCTAAGTCTTTCTGGGGGAGAAACAATTATAACTGCCACTTATTTGGTTAATAGGTGCCCCTCCACTTCTATAGATTGTAATACCCCTGAGTTTATGTGGAATGGTTATACCCCTGATCTGGTTAACCTTAGAATTTTTGGCTGTCAAGCTTATGCTCATCAAAGGGATGGTATATTATAACCTAGAGCTGTCAAATGCATTTTTCTAGGGTATTCTGAAGGGGTTAAAGGTTATAGACTGTGGCTGTATGAGTCTAGTGGTTTTAAGGTGATAACCATTAGGGATGTTGTCTTTAATTAATCTATTATGCCTTATTTAGATCTGAAAAATGATAGGAGTGCTGATAAAATGAAAGACAATAATGCTCAGATTAAGGTGGAATTTGAAGCTGAAAATAATAGTCTAGGAACCCAAACTGAGATGGTTCAAGTCCCTGAACAACAAATAGAACCTGAACATGATGTAGAAACTGAGGAAAACATAACCCAAACTGATCAGTCTATTCAGGATTATCAATTAACTCGGGATAGAACTAAGAGAAAAGTAAAAGCAACTGTTAGGTATGGTTATGCTAATTTAATTGCTTTTGCCTTAACCTCTTATCAAGAGTTAGTAAACAGTGAACCTAAGAGTTATAGTGAAGCAAGGAGTAGTCTTTATGCCAAACAGTGGTTAGAGGCTATGAAGGATGAAATGAGTTCACTGCATAAGAACCAAACCTGGCAGTTAGTTCTTAGGTTGGAAAATTAGAAAGTAGTGGATTGTAAGTGGATATTTAAGATCAAAGAATGACTTACTAGTAAAGACCCTGTTAGATTTAAAGCTAGATTAGTTGCTAATGGATTCACTCAAAGAGCGGGAGTGGATTATAATGAGATATTTTCTCCTATGGTGAAATATACCACTATAAGAGTTATTCTAGCTTTAGTTTCTCATTTCATTCGAGAATTGGAACAATTGGATGTCAAAACTGCTTTTCTCCATGGAAAGTTGGATGAAAAGATTTTAATGAGTGAACCAGAGGGGTTTAGTATTGCTGGTAAGAGTGAGTTAGTTTGCTTGCTTAAAAAGTCTTTATATGGCCTAAAGCAAGCACCTAGGCAGTGGTATAAAAGATTTGACACTTTTGTTACCAAAATAGGTTTTAAGAGGAGCAAGTATGATACATATCTTTACTATAAAGGTTCTTTTAGGGGCAGCAGCAATATATATTTACTTCTTTATGTAGATGACATGTTGTTAGCTGGTCAAAATATATAAGAAATTCATAAAATTAAAAAGAGTTTAAAATCTGAATTTGTTATGAAGGATTTAGGAGGTGCTAAAAGGATTTTAGGCATGGAAATATAGAGAGGCAGAACCAAGAGAACTCTGTATTTTAATCAAAAAGGGTATTTTGATAAGGTTTTGACTAAGTTTTCTATACAAACTGCTGCTCCTGTGAGTGTTCCTTTAGCTAATCATTTTGATTTGTCTTCTAAGCAATGTCCTTCTACTAGTTTAGAAAATAAGGAAATGATAAGCGTTCCCTATTCTAGTGCTATGGGGTCTATTATGTATACAATGATCTGTACTAGGCCTGATGTAGCACATGCAATTAGTGTCCTTAGCCGGTTTATGTCAAATCCAGGAAAAGAGCACCGGGAAGCTCTTAAATGGTTGTTAAGGTATTAAAATGGATCTGTAGACAGTGGACTGATGTTTAAACACTGTAGTGAAGGTGTTGTTATTAATGGTTATGTTGACTCTGACTTTGCTGGTGACAAAGACAAAAGGAGATCAACAACTTCATACATGCTTACTTTATGTGGGAGTTGTATCAGCTGGAAGTCCCAATTACAACCTATTGTAGCTCTCTCTACAACTAAGGCGGAGTATATAGCTACAATAGAGGCTGTGAAAGAAGCCCTATGGTTAAAATGTTTGTTAAAAGAGCTTAGATTATTACATAATGAGGTAACTATATTTTCTGATAGTCAAAATTCTATATATTTGTGTAAAAATCCTGTTTTCCATGAGAGGACTAAACATATAGATGTGAGATTTCATTTGATAAGATATGTTATTGAGATGGGGCTGATTCAAGTGGAGAAGATACACACTAAAGACAGCTCTTCAGAAATGGGCACCAAAGCTCTTCCTCCCAACAAGTTCAGAAACTACAAACAGCTTCTCAAAATTGAACCGGGGTGATCTTTGAGCACCTAGTAGCTGTGAAGCCGAAGTGTAATCCTTGCTTATTTGTTTTTTGAGTTATTTTTGTATCAAGGTAGAGATTGTTGTAATAGTGATACATAATAAACTCTTTCTTGTACTTAAACAGTGGCTTTTGTGTTAATATGTAATATGCACCATTTTGTATTTTGTTAATTTCGTGTATTAGATAGTTTTCAGATTTTGGGTTTAGGTAGTGTGCGATTACTTCTTGTTTGGTCTCTGGTTTTCTCCCTTGTCTTCTTCTTCTTCCTCTTCTTTCTTAGGTTTCTAGGTTATCTCTTTCATGGTGAATGAGATAGGTGAGTGAGGGTGTAAAAGGGGCTTCGGGTTGGGTTGATCTATGAGAGTGTTAGTTCTATTTGTAGGTTTGTAAATCTTCCATTAATAAGCAAGAGTTCCTTTGGTGGAGCTACAAGAGGATGTAGGTAAATTGCCGAACCTCTATAATTCTTTGTGTTCTTTCTTCTTGCTTCTATTTTTTTTCATTCTTTATTATTTACAACAGGAGAAAACACCAACATTAGGAACCAAAGTAGTTTTAGCCAACCCAACATTGCAATGCTGAACTGCGAAACCCTATCTCAAACCAAAACTCAGTTGAGAAGCATAAACTAAGCTAGGCATGGAATAACTAGAAGTCGAATCCTTTTCCTTATTAAAGAAGACTTCACAGTGCTAGTTTCAACATGAACAATCTTCTTCATATGAGAAGAAACATCAATAGTGGCTGCTGCCAGCACATCATCTTGAAGAGCAAAATTAAACTCCGAAATAATATTAGTCCTGCCAGAGCCATCGAGTTGCTTAGGAACATAAACAATTTTTTTGACTGTTTATCAGTGCAGGTTTGAAACAGTTTGTTTTTCAAACTTCTAAGCGACACTTATCATGTCCAACATAATAGCAAGCTGATTAAAAAGCAAAGAAATTCTCACAGTATAAGTAAATAAAGACACAATAACCATTAATCTTATCTAACACAACGTTTTTTGGAAGGTGATTAGTCATGTCCACATCAATCAATACTCTAGCATAATGATCAAATTTATCTGAAAGCATATTATTATCTATCTTGAAAGGAGCTCCAATTCTTCGAGTCGGGTTAGATAAAATTTGCAGATGTCATTATATCCAATCCAAATCGTAAAAATGAACTCAAATATGAGTGTTTTTTAACTTTTAAAAAGCCAGATTAAATTCAGGATTCCAAGCATGAAGACGAAGTACATCTGATTTTAAGGAAAGTGCACTCATTGCCCAAACTCTTTTTTTTTCCTCTTCCTAAAACAATAAAACCTGAAAATAAGCACGACCTAGTAAAAATAAATTTTTAGCTCGGCAATTTCCAAATCGAGCCAAGCTTTTGCTTCAACTGATCAAGCTTCCATGGAGAATTTCGTTTGGAAAGAATAAAACAAGCAATGAGTGAGTGTTTGCTTAAATTTAGGCGCTCTTCAAAATTTTGTTTATTAACAAGAACATAAATACAATCATTCTTCTTCGTGATAACCAAGGCTGTAGGTAAAACAGAACCCGTATCACCAGTCATAACGACAGTCTCCCTTTCCTTGTTAGTTGGAATCAAAGTGACACCAACCGTTCCCGTAATATTGCCCCCAAATGGTTCATAAGATTTTCCTAGAGTCCGCAAGCCAACACCTAAAGCCACATTGAATCTCTAACCTTTGAACTCGGTTTTACCACTTGCACAATTATATCACCAACCCCAGCTAACCTTACATTCGTCGCAACAAATTGAGAACCACCATTAAGCTATGAAGCTTTGACATTATGCGTATGTGATTGCCTCAAAAGACCCTAAAAGGAAGCTTCCAAATGCATCGGCTCAAAAACCAAATCAGTCGAACCACCTACCGCTTGCTTTGAACAAAAAATTACAATTAGTCATAATGTCTTGTTGTGAAGTAATGCCCATTTGAGATCCATCTTGCTTTCCTTAGCATGGAGCTCTCATGGGGTTTGGATTTTGGGTTTTATTTTCCCTTAAAAATTTCCATCCAGTGACTTCTCAAATTGGTGTTGCCATAGTTCTTAAAACTCTGGATCATTATATAATTTCAAAGCTGTTTTCCTGAAAACCTCTAGATCATTAAGCTCTTTAGAAAAAAACTGGAAGATTTATACAAGCGAGTAAGTAGCCTTTGACTGAATTTTATGTTTGTCCATATTACTTTACGATAAGCAAATTAGTCATATATTGGTCCTTGCATCTCAAAACACAAATTTCTATGCAAATAGTAAGCTTAGTAAATTCATATGTTGTGTTCTAAGAGAATGTTGCTTCTGTTGTATATGATTCATGTTTATTATCCTCTTGTAATTCTATTCATTTCTTTTGATTTACTTAATGGATATGAGTGAATTTTGCAATGCTTAATGGAGTAATGACTAAAACTATATTTTGAAAGGATGCATGATGACTATCTAAAATGTTAGCCTGTGAGTAGAGAATAAGAGCCCTAACGTTGACTGTAATTTTTATACATCTTGTTTTAGGAAAGTTAGAGTTTTGGATTACATTAGTTTTGAATACTTATAGAAGCTATAAGTAAAGCGCCCAAGCTTTGTATAGTCGATAGCTTTTAGTTTTGAGTATTTGAACCAATGTTTTCTAAGATATAGAAAATATTATAGGCCACATAAACATGCAAGGCTGTTCTTGAAACTTGTAACATTAATTAGAGATTACGGTTAGCAATCTCTGTTTTCCCACATCCCTTTATCTAGAAGACCATAGTTAGATACGTCCTACAAAACCAACCGAAAAAAAAAGCTTTGCCATAGGCACAGAGAAAGAAGAAGTAGAATTTGAAAAAGGAAAAAAACCAAGATTTTACAATTGGGTACTGCATTGTTTGCTAATCAGTAAATTTAAGAAGCAATAAGATTTGCAGAATAGAGAAGCTAAGATTTTACACATGCTCACTTTCTCTCTATCTCTCTGTATATATGTTTGATATATGCACACATATTTCTATATGTTATTTATTATGTTTGTTTAAGATGTATTATATATTTATAGATGCATTAATGTTTATGTATATTTGATTATACATTACATATGTTAAGGGATTTTCTTCAATTATGAGCCCAATTAATTTAATTGGGTTCAACATAATAGATGCCCAAGATGTTTGGTAACCCAAGTAATTTAACAAAGCCCAAGGCCAATAAAAAGTTTTCCACTTGTCACTGATCTATGAGGTAGGGTTTATTACTGTTGAATCACCGCCATTGATCCCATAATATATAGGGAATGATGTAAAAAGTGAAAGAAAAAAAAGCTCTACATGCCTCCCAAAAAACCTAGCCGCCAACTTCCCATCAATTCTTCCTTTTCCCTTTGGCTTTATCGGGCAGTCCTCTTTTCTCTTTATTGGGACCTATTTTGACTAGATTTTGATCAATTTTGACTACATACATACAAGAATGATTACTGTTCATCATCTTCAAGTTTGAGAAAAATATTCGGGCAACCCGAAACCTTCTTTTCGCTCTCCCACTTCCATTTTCAGTTATTTTTCATTAATAATGAGAAAGTTCACTGACTTAGGCATCAGAGAGGGAACACCGGCCATCCCGCTGGCGCCCCTCTAACTGATTGCTCTCTTAATTTTGTAGATCCAAAGCATTTGATCCGTGGAATGAGAACTAACACCAAAAATTGCCACAACATATTAACGTTGTCTGTGGAAAACGATAATCTCTATTTGCTATGTTCATGCAACTTTTATTTGTCCTTATGTTCTTGAGAAATTTTTGGAAATTTTTGGCCTACTATTCTCTCTGTTATTGGTGCGGCATGTTAGTGTTCATATTTTCCTTCATTTTCCTTTGGTTGAATGTTGTTTCCCATCAATGTTTTCTTCATTTTTCTTGACATTTCTTTAGGTCGAGTGTTGCTTTAATCCATTTGATTTCATTCCTTTTCATTTGAGTTTTCTTTACCTCTTTTGTTCCCCACCTACTTATGAGATTTTCTCATAAGTAAAACCATATTCATGAAATCATACGAAAACGGTCAGATGGCATTTTTCATTTGTTTTCTTTTTGGTTTGGCTATTTTGTTTGATTTGGTTTGAATATGGGGATATCTTAGAATTTTCATTTGAGTTTTCATTATCATCAAGTGTTTTGTTGATGTTTGATTTCTTTCTTTTTTTTGCTGTGAAACCGTAAAAAGAAAAGAAAAAAAAAAGAAAAACAATAACAACAATAACAAGACTTGAAATCCAGTTTCTGGACAAGCCGACTCAGTCCAGCTCCGAACTGACTTGAAGTTGGACTTGAAATTTTGGAGGAGATCTTTGCTGGAAAGGTTGTAGAGTCCCAATTACTTGAAGACCTGCTGAATTTCAGCTCCTGGAGGAGTCGCCAAGCTCTAGCTCCAGATGGACCTGAAACTTTGGAAGAGAGTGCCGCTAAAATTCATTTACTGGACACGCTGCTTCAGTCCAGCTCCGGAAGGACCTGAAATTTCGGAAGAGAGTGCCACTGAAATTCCCCGCTGAAATTTCACTACTGCCTCAATCCAGCTCCGGAAGGACCTGAAACTTCGGAAGAGAGTGCCGCTGAAATACTGCTATTGGATGTGCTGCCTCAGTCCAGCTCTGGACAGACCTAAAACTTTGGAGGAGATCACTGATGGAAAAGTTGCTGAGTCCCAGCTTCTAGAAGACCTGCTGAATTTCAGCTGCTGGAGGAGTTGCTGAGTTTCAGCTCCGGAAAGACCTAAAACTTCAAAGGAGATTCTTGCGGAATATCAACCTTGAGAAAAGCTATTGAGCCACAACTGCTGAAAGACCTGCTGAATTTCAGCTGCTGGAGGAGTTGCTGAGTTCCAACTCCGAAAGGACCTGAAACTTCAAAGCAGATTCTTGCTGAATTTTAGCCCATAGAAGAGTTGCTGAGTTCTAGCTCGGAATTTTTGCTGGATTTCAGCTCCAGGAGGAGTTGCCAAGTTCCAGCTCCAGAAAGACTTGCAACTTTGGAAATGACTGTCACTGAGTTTCAACTGTTGGTGAAGTTGTTGGTTTTTTAGTTACTATTACGGAGCCCACTACTAACCTTCACTAGCCGGATGACTTAAAAGGACTGAAGAATGGAGGACACTCAGCTAAAGCAGCACCACACTTTGGAATGAGCGGAGCCCTCCAAAAGAAAAGCTAAAAGCAAACATCGTATGGGAATCAGCTTCGTTCAACATAAGAAAAACTTCCATTCTCGTACTACCTTCACAACAGCTGGTGCCAGCTCGAATATGAAGTGCAAGATGGGTAGCACCACGCTCGAAGCAAGCCCGACTATACGACTTAGAGAATCAAATGGACTAGATCCTTATTTTTTTTAGCACAATCAACAGACCCATAGCAAGCCTTATTCCCAAACCAGGAGGAGTCCAGCTCCAGTAGACTCTCCACGATCCCGTGTTGACTCTTTGACTCTTGGAGAGGGGGAGTACTAGAGGATGAGCTGCGGACTTAAGTCAGGTGCCTATACCGACACAACCATGGCCGTCAAGGGCTTACCCAAGGCCACCCCCAAGCGAGACCAGGAAAAATGGGAACTATGCGTCTTCAACGCATTAGCAAATAAGAGATGAACAAGGCAGCTTTCAGATGAAGATGGTGAGCGATACTCTTTCCTCTTCAAACGATAAGCTAGACAAAGATCATCTCAATTTATCTTTTGATACAAGAAAGCGGACATGCAAAGTAAATAATCGAGCACAAGTACGAAATGAACATGTAAGGCGAGCTCAACAAGAGAATGAAAGGATGCAATCCCAGCTCCAACAAGATAGGAGAGAACTGAAAATGGAAAAGGAGAACATGCGGATCGAAGCTGAGAAGAGTAGAACAGTGGAGGGTGAAAAAAACATGAGGCTTTACAACCAGCATAAACGTCAGACGCTCGGAGGTGACTAGACTCCTAGCCCACCCTTTTATGCATATAGCTCGAGGGCAGGACATATGGCATTACCTTTTGTAGAGGAGATTTGACAGTTTGTTCCCCCGGAGAATTTCAGGATCCCAAACCTGGAGCAATACATTTGGGGGCTTACAAAGTATGGATGGAGTTTGAAGTAGCTGAGAATGCCATCATGTGCTGAGCTTTCTCGTTAACTTTAGGAGGAGTGACGCAGACCTGGTTTACCAACTTAGAACCTAGGTCGATTAGTTCTTTCAGTCGGCTAGAAAACACCTTCATGACACAATTTATAGAAGCTCGACCAGTGAAGAAGCCACCATTCCATTTATCATCAATTGTACAGAGGGAGGACGAATCTTTGAAGGCTTATATTAAAAGGTTTACAAAAGAAATGGTGCAAATAAAAGGTTGCATGGATGATCGAGCAATGCAAACCATGCAGGATGGGGTGCGAGATGAGGACTTCATTCAAACCATAGCCAAGATCATGCCTCAGACATTCCTAGAGATGTTAGTAAAAGCCCACAAGTATATCTCAGCGGAAGAGATTGTTGAGTCACATAGGAATCTTAATAGAAGTGAAAGTCCAGCATTGAACGAAGTCAATTGAGATGAAAATGGAACCGAAGGATGTCCACAAGGTCTAACAAGGAGATTCGAAACATATACTCCCCTAAATGCTACTTACTCGGAGGTGCTCGTGTAAATTAAAGATCGTGATATCTTGAATAGGCCAAATCCGATTGTGACCTGACCACATGGAAGGAATCAAAACAAATATTGTCAATATCATAGTGATTTTGGGCATAACACGAACAACTGTTTTGAGTTGAAAGAAGAAATTGAAGATCTCGTTCGACGAGGCTAGCTTGAAGAGTTCGTTTAAGTCACAATGAACAAGAGTTGCATAGTCACCTTGCTATGACCTCATGAAAAGATTTCATTAAGGCATCTCATACAAATGATTGGCAAATGAAGCATCTGAAGTGATATTATCAATAGTGTAAATGTTTTGAAGAAATGTATGGTATTTGCCAGATTAATAAAAAATAATAAAAAAATTTAGAAAATATGTTTTCAATTCCTTGGGTTTCACCTCGGTCAATGCGATGAGGTGAACTGCCATCTTAATCTTTGGGGTTCACCTCAGTCCACAAGATAAGGTGAACTGTCATCTACTGATGTCTCAACCTTTGGGGTTCATGTCGGTCCATGGGATGAGATGAGCTACATTTTCTAATGTCTCAACCTTTGCACCTCAGTCCACAGGATGAGGTGAATTGCCATCCAGTGACGTCTCGACCTTTGGGCTTCATCTCGGTCCACAGGATGAAATGAGCTGCCATTTATTGACATCTCGACCTTTGGGGCTAAGATCTGACCGGGGGGCTGAGCGTCCCAGGAGCTTAACCTGAGCTGGGCTCAGATCCGATTAAGGGCTGAAAGTCCCAGAAGAAGAATGCTCCCTGTGCTGGGCTCAGATTCGACCAGGAGCTGAATGCTCCCTGACCTGGGTTCATATTCAACCAGGAGCTTAACGCTTTTGAGTTAGGCTTAGATTCGACCGGGAGTTGAGCATCCTAGGAGCTGAGCGCTGGGCTCAAATTTGACTAAGAGCTGAGCTCTTCCTAAGCTGGGCTCATATTTGACCAGGAACTTAGCGCACCTTGAGTTAGGCTCATATCTAACCGAGGGCTGAGCCACCTAGGAGCTAAACGTTCCCTAAGCTTGGCTCAAATTCGACTGAGAGCTGAGCGCTTCCTGAGCTGGGCTAAAATTCGACCAGGGCTGAGCAACCGGGGGCTGAGTGCCCAAAAAGCTGAACATTCACCTTCATCAAGCATAGTATAGTCTACAAAAATTGATCTAATCTAAGGATTAAATCAATTTGGGGGCTATTGTTATGGGATTTTCTTCAATTATGAGCCCAATTAATTTAATTGCGTTCAACATAATAAATGCCCAAGATGTCTAGTAGCCCAAGTAATTTAACAAAGCCCAAGGCCAATAAAAGGTTTGCGACTTGTCGCATATCTATGAGGTAGGGTTTATTACTGATGAATCACAGCCATTGATCCCAGAATATATAGGGAATGATGTAAAAAGTGAAAGAAGAAAAAGCTCTACACGCCACCCAAAAACCTAGCCGCCAACTTCCCATCAATTCTTCCTTTTCCCCTTGGCTTTCTCGGGTAGCCCTCTTTTCTCTCTTTTGGGAGCTATTTTGACTACATACTTACAAGAATGGTTACTGTTCATCATCTTCAAGTTTGAGAAAAATATCTGGGCAACCCAAAACCTTCTTTTCCCTCTACCACTTTCACTTTCAACTATTTTTCATTAATAATGAAAAAGTTCACTGACTTAGGCATCGGAGAGTGAACGCCGGCCATCCCGCCGGCGCCCCTCGAACCGGTTGCTCTCTCAATTTTGCAGATCCGAAGCATTCGATCCATGGAACGAGGACTAACACAAAAAATCACCACAACAACATACACAACATTTTTACTTAAATATATATGCTTGCGATGAATTAACATACATTAAAATCAAAGAGGACTATATATAATAAGTATCTTTAATTTAATTTAATGCAGAAAGCTGTATGACTATGCTTAAGTTTGATATACAATGGTTAGTCTCTGGTTTGTTTAGATTCTTGACTGGAGTCATGCTTTCTAGACCAATTCTGAAGTGTGATACACCATATATATAATTTGGTCTTCCTATACAGGCAGTTTCATGTTCTAGCTCTTCCTTTCTTAATGGTTAATAGAATTATATATTAGATGTCACAAATTTTAGAATTTAGAAACTGTAAAATGGTTTGCAATTCTATAAGCAAATATACGCAGTGTTGCATAATCTGCCTCTGCCATTTTATTACTCATTTTATTTCCCAAACCTTTACTAGGTAGCTAGGTGGCCTCCAAAGGAATCTGTGTGCTTGATCTTTCATTTTCGTTCAATTTCCAAATAACAGTGATATAGAGATTAATTGGATTGTGCAGGGTTGGACTGGGAATTCCCATTTGAGGGGTTGTGATATAAAAGAGGTGGGATTGTTTGGAGCCCTTTTAAAATAATGTGTTTGATGTTTCAAGTTTTACTACCAAGTTATACTTTTATGGGTATATATATATATATATATATATTTTTTTTCTTATTTTCTAACAGCAAATAAAATGTAAAAATGTAAGTTGTGTTATATATTTGCTTATTTTATTGGAATAAGTTATGATATATATTTACTTTTATTGGTATATATAGGTATATACAGCCATGTTGCATTACTCTGCCTCTGCCATTGGACCAGCCATGTTACATTTTAATTTTTTTTTTTTGTTCTTGGTAATAAATGTAATGTGGTGTAATTGTCAATACAGCTGGATGAACCATTTTTTCTCTTAATTGTAATTTTTTGTCTATTGATAGTGTGCTTGCATGATGTGAGAAATTGGAAAGTATAGTGGAGCTAGCCGATGGTGAGGCATCTTAAAGTATATTTTTAAATATTATTTTAGTTTGCCTTGTTTTGAAAATTTACATGGATATAGATTACATGCATATATTATTAACAATACATTAACTTTTACGTGTTCAAATTTAATGACAGCGAACATTCAACTTTAAAGATAGCAATCATATTAATGAAGCTATAATTACGGAGATAAAGCTTTTATGTAGATCCTTTTTCCATAACCTGCACAAGCCATTGGTTAAGGTTTTGTTAGACATCTTTGACGTTGTTAAGTGCTAACATGTGGTATGATTTATTTTTATGCATTAGGAAATATCAAACTTTGATGTATATCATGTGTCAAGTGAAGCATATATTTTGGAATGGTGAATGCTTAACTATAGAAACTACAGTCCCAGAATGTTTGACAATATATATATATATATATATATATATATTTAGTGTTCAATGGGTTTTATTTTAACATAGCACAACATTATAATTAGTGCTAAATTTTCAAACTTCACATTGATATTAAATTTTTGCTTGTTAATTGGTTGTGGATATAGTATGTTTAATCATTGTGGATGTATTATGACAGGGTGTTGGTGTAATTACAAAATTAATTAGGAAAATCAATTAAAATTTAGTTCTGTCAAACAACTTTTTAGTAATGAAAATTCAATTCTATAACAAAATAAACATTTTATTTAAGCAATTTAGCTACTAAAATGAATGAAAATTGTGTAACTAATTATTATGGAATTGACAAATAATATACAACAATAGTGATGAAAAAATTATGTGGCTAAATTATTTTACAATTTGCAACGAATTTATTCGTAGCTAATTCAAATAAATTCAGTGATGAAAATCCATCTGTGACTAAAAAATTACAAATCAGTGATGGAAACATTTTTGTGACTAAGCTACGAATCAGTGACAAAACACTTTTATAACTGATTGAACAGGTTTGACCAAAAATGTGACGTCTTTAGCCACGAAATTAATAGGTTTAGTTACGAATATATTGGATTTCAATTACAAATTCTTTTGTAACTAAATGCAACACATTCAATCATGAAAATTGATCCAAATGAAAAAAATGATATTTAGTTATGAAACGATTTAATTTTCGTGGCTACGGACCTTCAGTGACGTGGCTACTATCACGACATTGTCACGAACATGTTTTGTTATTGATTGAGTTTAGCTACAAAAAAACTGGATTTAGGCACAAAACGGCTTTGTTGTTGTAGGCCAAATTTCTTGTAGTTGCTCCATCTGTTTTGGTGAAGCCAAGATCACAAGGGGAGGATGGAAGAGCTTAAGGGTAGAAACCTCAGCCAAAGATGAACCCATGGGCTCAGTTGCAAACTCTGAATCCAAACCATCTGTTTCCATTGAAACCCACAACACTGAAGGTCCAAGCCTGTCCAAAATGAAGTCATAATAGTCATCATCTTTCTGATCAACAGCTCTACCTATTTGCTTAAATAAAACCATGTGCTAGTTGTTGGCAGATGTAAGGTACTATAGGTTTCAGCCATATATAACTCAACAATATACAGTAAAAGAATTATTTTATATTTAAAAAGGGTATAGAATTTAAAATACAACTTTGCATGACCAAAAATAAGAATCACAAACTCCCATTTAGACGTGTTGTCTGTCCATGCAGGACCAAAATTTGTTATATGTTCAAATTTTAAAATAAAACAAGTAGTAAAGACATGGGCGTTATATATATATATATATATACAATTTTTATAGGCTCGAAATGCAGTTTCTACTTTATAGGCCCGAACTACTTTTTCTCCCGAATCCTAATAATGATCATTCGGCCGTTATTCCAAGCACGAGAGTTTTTGTTCATCAACTCTTTTGGTCCTTAGACAAACACATGGATAGTCTTAACAAATGTGGGGAGTACATAAACATATTTGGAAGATAGATTTCAGAGTTATATATAAACCTTTCAGAACTAAGTTTTATCATATAAGAGAAAGCAAACTTAATTAATTTTATTACTTGCGTTACACGCAAACAGAGTATAAAATGAAATGCCCTAAATTGTCTCATGCACGGAATTCGTCTCCACCGCTCCTTAATTTTATTACAAAATAAGCATAGCAATTTTCTGCCTCCCACTAAACAAATTCCACAATATCACTAACACAAATAATAGGACAAAGCAGCAAGAAGGTATTAATCAGCTAGCAAGCTACTTTGCTGCTGTGCGTTTAAGAAGGACGAAGAAGTCAACCCCTTTCCCCGACTTTAAAATTGTCGGATTCTGTTCAATTTTCTTCATGTAAGAATCAAAGAGAAGATCCAAGATTTCTTCACCAAAATGCTGCTTGATAATCTCTTCTAAAATAGCTCTCAAATGAGATGTAAGAACTTGGGCCTTATGTTTTAACTCATTAGAGTCACCTGGTAATGCGATATCAGGTAGGCCATCCATTCCCTCAATGCTAAAACATCCAATTCTTTCAACTGCAGCTTCTAGTTCTTGAGGAGACATGAAATATAATGGTAGATTAAAAGAGTCTACTTTCTCCTCACTAACCATCCCCTGCAAATGTTTAGGAAACAAAGTAGTGTCCCTAAATTACAGTTTATTTTGCATATAATTCAAAATAACCCTAGACTTATTGAGCAAATAACAATATCAAATATCCAATTGCACACACAAGATTACTTTATTGCCGTTAGAAATAAAATAAAAAATTATATGGAATGAACTGGACTATTTTATTTTGGTCCAATTGATTTGGACTATTTTAGATATAATTTTGATTGGACCATACTTAAAGTACAATTCTGTATTTCAAGCTGGCCTTATCAATATTTCTTACCTTTCTTGCAAAGTCCATAAGGCAAGATCCAATAAGCTCTCCATTTAAACTTTGCAGACTTTGAGAATGAGGAGTTCCATTTGGGACACCAGGAACGATGATTACCATCAATCCTCCATGTACAATCTCTTGTCCCCTGGCTTGTAGAAATTGCTCCATATCCTTATCAAACTGAGCTTTATAAGCAAAAACTACTTCGTCTCCAGAATTGGAGTAATGAATCCGGCCTTTATTCCAAGCAGGAGAGTTCTTGTTCAGCACCTCTTTTGGTGCACCAGAAAGCCAGTGGATAGCATAAGACGAATGAACAAAGTGAAGAGAATCCCCGGGAAATAAGCGACCATGGAATGAGCCCAGAACACCTGCTGCATAATATTGGCGGGAAAAAAAAACAAGTTGAAATCATTTGAGGTATGGTCGCTGAAAAAAACATGAAAATCTGGGACTTTGGAACTCTTCTTGCATTTGGACTCAACTGCTTCAACTATATTCTGTGCTGCAAAGAATGTATTAGGTCCAACAGAGCAACCCAAATCTGCTATGCGGAAAGTTTTGGAAGAATGTATGATTTCTTCGTCAAGCTTTTCTTCAATTGCTGTCCTTATCAGTTCTTTAGCAGAATCGGTAGCTTTTCTCTGCAGATACGCACCAGGTTTAATTTGCGAATTCATTTCACAATTGATAGTAGTCTATCCAAACAGGAAGATGTGCTTTACTAGTATTTCTTGTACAATAATTGGTAGTATTTGCACCTATAGTTCATAACTATGAAAGTACAATTTTATGGGTTAATTAAGTCGAGAGATCAAATTAGACACAGCCCAAAATATCAGTGCAAGTTTTTTTCTAACTATCTCTATAATTATATAATAATATATGTAAATTTTCTTATCCACCATCGGACCAAAACAAATTTCAAAAACATCTTAAAATGCATATAGATGCCTTTATTAGCCCTTGAAGGCGTCTAGCACTGCTTATAGTCGCTGTTTTTTGACTTGAACTTTAGTCTAGAATCTAGATAAGAGCTTTGCTATTTATATATAAATATCATCACTAAAAATAAATTATTACTAATAAAATTTTTAACTTTATCATTAATAACATATTATTAGTAATAAAATAAACATATTTTTATTTTAGTATTTTCATATATATATATATAAAATAAATATATAAACCTGTTGTGCAGAATTCTTGGCATAACTGTAGAGACCATCTCCACCTTTCATTGGATATGCTTCTTTCAGAATCCTTGTATCCTCTGCTGCCATATCTCTTCCTTTTTCTATTTCTCTTTCAGTGGTATGCAATACATGTTTTCAGATGGTTCACTAAGTCACTATTTATGGCGAACAAATTTGATAAGCTGGTCAACAAAATGATATAGCAAATTAAAAATTCTAACTAATTTGGTCATTATGATTTGTAATATATCAAGAAGGGAAAAGGACAATTATTTTTTTTCTTTCTATGAAATGGAGAAGGACATTTAATAATTCACATATACTTTCGAGTCAGCCTGTGAATATATTTTTATTAATTGACTCTATAATAACATTATATATTTTGAAAATATAATTACACTCTCTCTTCATCATATTTTATTATATTACAATGTCCTAGTTTCAATGTAAGACATTACACTTAACAAAAAAATATTTTTAACTCAATACAATAATTTATATTCTATATATACAGTAGACTTTTCTTAATCATGACCACACAATGACAGAGTATGCAAGATATAGCCTCCAACATTGACACATTGACCAAAAACGAATCAATAGTATGATCAAATTAATAATAAAAATAAAATTAAATTAATAACCTTTAATTTTTTACCAGGTGATCATCTACTTCTTTATAACCCATCTAGTCCAATTGTTAAAAAGTTTACTGTTAGGGATGGAAGACTATTCCTTCTTTTCTTTCTCTCTATATATATTCTTGGTTACCAACTTGTTGGCTAAATATTGAAGTAACAAAACCATTAAAGTTGGTTAAGTAGAGAAATGGCAGATAATCATCAAGTAGTATTTCCAGTGATTGGTGGATCTGGTGAGTATAGCTATAGCAGAAACTCAGCCTTTCAGGTACATTTTCTTTACCATCACTTTTGATTTTATTCATTTTCTAACCCAATCCATTTTGTTTTTTGTTTTTAAATTTTTTTCAGTCCAAAATATTTGTTACAATTTGAAAAAAGAATATATATATATATATATATATATATATATATATATATAGACACACCAATTTTTTATTTTGTTGTGTAGAGAAATGCTATTGACGCTGCTAAAGAATTGATCGACAAGGCAATTGCTGAAAAACTTGAAATCAATAACTTTTCCTCTTCAAAAACATTTAACGTTGCTGATTTGGGTTGCTCAGAGGGACCGAACACATTCGTGGCGGTTCAAAACATAGTTGATGCCGTGGAGCTCAAGTATCAAAGCCAAGGACTCGGTTATAATTAATAAGCAACTTTCTGACTTCCAATTCTTCTTCAGCGATGCCATCTCCAGTGATTTCAACAAGCTTTTTGCTTCCCTTCCTCCCGAAAGGAGATACTATGCAACTGGTGTGCCGGGTTCTTTCTATGGCCGATTGTTTCCTAGTGCCTCTTTACACTTTGTTCATTCTTCTTATTCATTTCAAATCCTTTCTAGAGTTCCAAAAGAGGTGGAGGACAAAAACTCTCCTGCTTGGAACAAAGGGAGGATTCACTATTCTAATGCTTGGATGAGGTTTTCAGGGCATATGTAGCTCAATATTTGAAAGACATTGAGAGCTTCTTGAATGCTAGAGCTAAAGAGATTGTGTGTGGTGTTTGATGGCCCTTATTGTTCCATGTTGCCTAGATGGGACACCCCATTCTGAAGTTTTTGTGAATAGGGCACTTGAACTTCTTGGGTCTTGCTTCATGGACTTGGCCAAAAAGGTAAGCCATACGACTATTACCCTCAATTTCCAAAAGACATTTATTACCACAAAAATACAGAATATAAATTAATATCAGGTATGTTTGATATGTTAGACTGTACTAAATTAGAATGAATTATTTTTATACTTGCTGAGTCAAGTCGAGTGCAATTATAATTGCTGAGTTAAGTCGAGTGGAATCTAATTTAGTATATTCCAAATAAACGGTAGACTTTGATTCGCTGGTTAATAGCTAAAAACTAGTCAGTGATAACATTTTAGTGACTAATTGTATCCTTGTTATGTTGTAACTTTTATCCTTTTGTCGTGTTTTTTATTATTTTGTGAAACAGGGAACTATAAGTGAAGAAAAAGTTGATTCTTTTAACCTACTGATAGATCACAATTTATATATGTTTTATGTACTTTGATACTTAAATTAAGCATGTTTAATTCATTGAAAATAGATTAATATGTGTTTTTCTACATTTTAGGTGATTTTGATCTCAAGAAAGAGAATTTGAAGAAAAATGGCGAAACTGTAATTAAAAGCAAAGCTGCAGAA
This sequence comes from Ochetophila trinervis, assembly GCA_003254975.1. Taxonomy (NCBI): domain Eukaryota; kingdom Viridiplantae; phylum Streptophyta; class Magnoliopsida; order Rosales; family Rhamnaceae; genus Ochetophila; species Ochetophila trinervis. The sequence continues at coordinate 31,081 of QANX01000786.1, read as the reverse complement.
TTGCCCAGGCTCTAAGCTAGGCGCCTGGCTGGTGATTTCCAGCAAGTCCGAGGCAGCAGGCAAAGCATACCAGGCGCCATTCCAAGCATGGTGCAAGGCGCCTGGGCTGGTGCAATTTTAGTTCGTTCATGTGCATTGTTGTGTAGTTTTTAGCCCTAGGTTTTTAATTTAAATTGCTTTGAGTTCTTTTGTAATAGAGTAGCCGTTTTTGGAGTAAAAACAACAAAAGAATTGAGATTTCTAACAATTATGAGTAGCTGATGCGTGTCGTAAACACCAAAATTAATTACTAAATTTAAATACTACCGTAGTAGCAGCAAGTTCAAGTCGATTCCACAAAGATTGATGCTCAAACTATTTCTATTTCAATTAAAGTAAAATTAAAAAAACAAAAGGGGGGTTTTATGTTGGCAAGTTCAAATATTAAAGAAAACAATTTAATAAATATCGAAAATAACAATAGGAGAAAACATTGGGTCAGAGTATCTTCAATTACTAAAGAACAGGTGATCGCAGACAAAAATATATCCAAAAATAATCATTCAATGATTGAATAAAATAGCATGACCAATTTTATTCTAACTCTCACAATTAATTAATTCAGATATGATCGTAAATTAATCCTAATTCTGAAATATCTAAACCAACGTGATCTAAATCAAATTAGAACAGCATTAAGAACAATAGCAACCACAATAAACAAGTCCTACAAACGTTGTAAAACTTTAATCGATTATGCATTCTCCTAAGAAATTAACAAAAGCTTAGCATGCAATTATTAAAATCAAAGTGCTACTAAACATTGAACATTCAATACGATTGAATTCCTAATTAGCAAATACCCAATCCACAAATAATTATAACGGATTCAAATTATATTCAAAAGAGAATTGAATAATAAACAAATAAATTGGAAGAACACAAATTGAATAATTAAACTTGTTGTTAGAAATCTCAAGTTTGTAATGAATAATAGTCCTACCCAAGAGAGAGATTTAGCTACTCATAATTGTTAGAAATCTCAATTCTTTGTTGTTTTTGCTCTAAAAACGGCTACCCTATTACAAGATAACTTAAACCTATTTAAACTATAAACCTAGGGCTACAAAACACAAAAAAATGCGTTTAAATGCTCAAATTAGCGCCCATCTAGACGCCTGGGCATTGCACCTGGGCTACACTGCCTTGCTGCCAATGTCCAGTTAATTACGGTTTTGCCACTGCTTCTTCATTTCTTCTGTTTAATTACGATTTTGCCACTGTTTCTTCATTTTTCATCACTTTAAGCTCAAATTCACCTAAAACATAGAAAAATACAAATTAATCCATTTTAAGTAAATAAAACATGTTCAAATCAAGTATTGAGGTACATAAATTATATATAAATTGCATCCCATCAGTAGCCGTTCAAGTTTAATTATTCAATTTGTGTTCTAATTTATTTGTTTATTATTCAATTCTCTTTTGATTATAATTTGGATCCATTCTAATTATTTGAGGATTGGGTATTTGCTAATTAAAGTTCAATTGTATTGAATGTTCTATGTTTAGTAGCACTTTGCTTTTGACAATTGCAAGCTAAGTTTTTGTTAATTTCTTAGGAGAACACGAGGTAGATTAAAGTTTTACAACGTTTGTAGGACTTTTTTTATTGTTGGGTGATATTGGTCTAAAAGCTTTTCTGAATTGATTTAGATCCCGTTGTTTCTAGGTATTTTAGAATTAAGATTAGTTTATGATCGTATCTGAACTAATTAAGTGTTTGCGATTTAGAATAAATTTGGTCGTGCTATTTTATTCAACCCATCATTGAATGATTATTGTGGATATATTTATGTCTGTGATCACATGTTCTTTAGTAATTGAAGATATTCTAACCCAAAGTTTTCTCTAATTGTTATTTCCAATATTTTTAATTTGTTTGCTTTACTAATTGAACTTCCCAATATAAAATCCCCCCATTTATCTTTTTTAATTTTGCTTTAATTGGAATAGAAAAAGTTTTATTATCGATCTCTGTGGAATCGAAGTGAACTTGCCACTACTATAGTTTTGGCAGATTCAGTATTATAATTTTGGTGTTTATGACACACATTAAATTTTGGCGTCGTTGCTAGGGATTGTGCATCAATTTCTTTTTATTCTAATTTTAGTTTTTGTTTGTTTTGAGATTTTATTGTATTAGGTGCATGACTAGACTATCAAAGAATGAGATCCGAACTTTGATCTAGAGATCAAAAAGACCGCAAAGCAGCTAAGGAAAAAAACAAAGGCAGCTAAGAGGAGAGTTGTAGAGAGTGCTACTACTTCATCTAGTCCTAAACTGATGCTAGATTTGAGTGCAAACAGTGATTCTGAATTTGAGAAGATGGCAGCCCATACTTACAACAATAGGCCCCTCACTTTGAAGGAGTTGGCTATTCTAGATTTGAATTCTCATCCATTATGCATTGAATTTCTTGAAGTTCAATCTACGTTTGAATTAAAATATGGACTAATTCATTTACTCCCTTCTTTTTATGGAAAAGTAGGTGAAGATCCGCACAAGCATCTAAAAGAGTTCCACATTGTTTGTTCTGGGATGAAGCCGCACTGTGTGATTGAAGAACAAATCAAGATGAGAGCCTTTCCTTTCTCACTCAAGGATGCAGCAAAGGATTAGTTATATTACCTTCCTTTAGGATCTAGTAATTCTTGGAATGATATGAAGCGGATTTTCTTAGAAAAATATTTTCCAGCTTCTAGAGCTTCTAGAATCAGAAAAGAGATATGTGGCATTCACCAATTTGATGGTGAACTCTTATATGAATATTGGGAGCGATATAAAAAGTTATGTTCAAGTTGCCCTCACCATCAAATTAGCAAGCAACTCCTAATTCAGTATTTTTATAAGGGAATGTTACCCATGGAAAGGAGTATGGTGGATGCAGCATGCGGAGATGCTTTAGTTGATAAGAGTCAGGCAGAAGCCAAACATCTCATCTCTACTATGGTTGCAAATACTCAACAGTTTGGCTCACAATCTACCCAACCATTCAAAAAGGTTAATGAGATAAGTACTTCTAATATTGAGCAACAAATTTCTGACTTAACATCATTAGTACGACAGTTGGCAGTAGGGTAAGCACAAGCTACTGTGGTCTGCGAAATTTGTTCAGTTGTGGGTCATCCTACCGATTCATGCCCAACTCTTCAAGAAGATGAGACCGTTCAACAAGAAAATGTGGTTGGTGGCTTCCTGGGACAAACACAATGCAAATATGATCCATTCTATAACACTTAAAACCTTGGATGGAGGAATCATCCTAATTTGCATTATGGTAACAACCAAGGATGAAACCGTTATCAACAGCCGTATCAACCATGACCACCACCCGTAGAACCTCCTAAATTAGGTATTCCATGGAAGATATAGTGAAAGCTATAGCCAATAACACTCAACAATGGCAACAAGACCCAGTAAAGAGGTTTCAAAATTTGGAGAATCAAATGAGCCAAATAGCAACTCCTGTGGGAAAGCTTCAAACAAATCAGTTTGGACAATTGCTATCACGACCAATCAATTCACGGGAGGAAGCTAAAGCCATTACCTTAAGAATTAGGAAAGAAGTGGACAACTCAAAGAAAGACAATCCGGAAACTAAAAAGATGCATCAAGTGGAAAAAGTAATTAAAGTTGAAGCATCACCTAAGGTAAACTCTAAATCTCTTAATATTTCTTCTAACAACTACATTGTTGCTCCCTTTCCTAGCAGATTGAACAAGGGTAAAAAACACGAGCAAGAAAAAGAAATCTTGGACACTTTTAGGAAGGTGGAGGTTAATATTCCACTAATTGATGCAATTAGACAAATTCATCGGTATGCTTTTAAAAGAGCTATAAACCAACAAAAGAAAGCTAAGATGAGATGAAAAGATCAAGGTAGGTGAAAATGTATCAGCAATTCTACAGAGAAAGCTACCCCAAATGTAAAGACTCATGAACGTTCACTATACCTTGTATAATTGGGAATACTAAAGTTGAGCGTGCTTTACTAGACTTAGGAGCTCCCATAAATATAATGCCCCAATCTTTGTATGCAAATTTACAATTGGGTCCCTTGAAAGAACTTGAGTTATTATCCAACTAGCAGACATATCTAATGCCTACCCCGAGGGGGTAGTGGAAGATGTTTTGGTGCAGGTATAGGATGGCTTTTCCAGCAGATTTCTATATCCTTCACATGGAGAATGACACATCACCAAATTCAGCATCAATTATTCTTAGAAGACGATTTTTGAAAAGTTCATGCACTCAGATTAATGTATATGTGGAGACTCTAACTATGGAATTTGATGGGGATCTTATTACATTTAATATGTTTGAGGCAATGAGATACCCTGCTGAATCTCCTTTTTGTTTTAGTATTGATATAATTTATGATTTAGTGCAAGAGATGTTTGAAATGGATGGCAAAGATGAATTAGAGGTTGTGCTTCAACAAGGGTCGACACATGACGATGTACAAGATAGGGGGCCACCAAAAGAAGAGATCATAGACACTGTGATGGCATTGCAATCATTATCGCTAGCTCCTACTAGGTATGTCCTTTCTCAAATTCAATTGATTGCTCCTAACAACGAATTGCTTCTTTTTATGGAGTAGGCACTAACTTTGGAATTGAAACCTTTTCCAGACCATTTAAAATATTCATATTTGAGAGACACTGAGACCATACCTATAATAATAGCGAAGGGATTGCCCTCACTCCAATAAGAAATGTTGCTCCAAGTGCTTAGAGAATACAAAACTGCAATTGGGTGGACCATAGCAGACATCAAAGGAATCAACCCTTCATTATGTATGCACTGGATCCTATTGGAGGATGGAGCTAAACCCAGTCATGAAGCTCAAAGGAGGCTCAACCCAACCATGATGGAAGTAGTGAAGAAAGACATTTTGAAGTTGCTTTAAATAGGAATTATTTACCCTATCTCAAATAGTAAGTGGGTGAGCCCAGTCAAAGTGGTACCAAAGAAGACTGGCATCACAGTGGTGAAAAATCAAGATAATGAGCTCATTCTGCAAAATGGATGGCGTGTATGCATTGATTATAGAAAACTGAACATGGCCACGAGAAAAGATCATTTCCCTCTTCCTTTCATCGATCAAATGTTGGAACGTTTAGCAGGTAAAACTCATTATTGTTTTCTTGATGGTTATTCAGGGTACAATCAAATTGTGATTGTTCCAGAGGACCAAGAGAAAACAACATTCACATGTCCCTTTGGTACATGTGCTTACCGGAGGATGCCTTTTGGACTTTGCAATGCCCCAACAACCTTTCGGAGATGCATGATGAGTATTTTCTCTGAATATATTGAAAAATGAATTGAAGTTTTCATGGATGACTTTACTGTTTATGATGATTCTTTTGACCCATGCTAAGCTAATTTAACATGTGTCATGAAACGTTGCATTGAAACGAATTTGGTATAAAATTTTGAAAAATTTCACTTTATGGTTGACAATGGTATTGTTCTTGGGCATGTTATTTTAGGTATTGGGATAGATGTAGATAAAGCTAAAGTGTAAATAATTATGAGTTTACCTTATCACAAAAGTGTGCGGGAAGTGCATTCTTTTCTTGGTCATGCAGGCTTTTACCGTAGGTTTATTAAAGACTTTTCAAAGATAGTCTTGCCATTGTCTATGCTTTTACAAAAGGATGTGGTCTTCCATTTTGACCAGCAGTGCAAGGAGGCCTTTAAGAAACTTCAAGCTGCGCTCACCACAACTCCAATTATTCAACCACTGAATTGGGATTTCTCATTTGAAATTATGTGTGATGCGAGTAACTTTGCAGTTGGAGCTGTTCTCGGACAAAGGAATGGAAATCACATTTATGTGATTTACTATGCCTCATGGACATTAAATTACACTCAATGCAAGTATACTACCACTGAAAAGGAGCTTCTAGCTATGGTGTTTGCTTTAGATAAGTTTTGATCTTATTTACTTGGTACTAAAGTAATTGTTTTTTCTGATCATGCAGCTTTGAAGTACCTATTATCCAAGAGAAAAGCAAAGCCAAGAATCACCTGCTGGATCCTTTTATTGCAAGAATTTTATTTGGCAATCCAAGATAAAAAGGAGCAGAAAATCTTGTAGCGGATCACCTCAGCAGATTAGTGCGTGAAGAATAGCCTTTACTTTTGCGAGAATATTTTCCCAATGAGCATCTTTATGCTTTGCAAGGTATGATTCTATGGTATGCTGACTTAGTTAATTATTTGGTTATTGGAATTGTGCCTAAAGGATTTAATACAACACAGAGGGATAAATTAAAAAGTGAGGCTAAATATTATATGTGAGATGATCAAATTATTAGACATTGCATACCTGACTCTAAATTCAAGCTGTTCTTACATTTTGTCATCAGTATGCATGTGGCGGTCATTTTAGTCCTAAATGTACTTCTAGAAAGGTTTTGGACAATAGTTTTTATTGGCCTACACTATTTCTTGATGCCCATGTTTTTTGTAAATGTTGTGAAAAATGTTAGAGAACTGAGAGTCTTAACCATAGGCATAATAAGCCCCAATTTCCCATTCTTGTCTGTGAAATTTTTGATGTTTGGGGTATTGACTTTATGGGTCCTTTTCCTTCATCTCATGGTTATTTATACATTTTACTCGCAGTTGACTATGTTTTGAAGTGGGTGGAAGTCATACCCTCCCAAACTAATGATTCTAAAGTTGTAGGGTTCCTTTGATCTAACATTTTCAACTAGTTTGGCATTCCAAAAGCCTTAATCAGTTACCGTGGTATGCATTTATGCAATAGAGTGGTGGAAGCATTACTGCACAAATAAAGAGTGATACATAGAACTTTTACTGCCTACCATCCACAAACCAATGGTCAAGCTAAGGTCTCAAACCGTGAAGTGAAATCCATTTTAGAGAAAATGGTGAACCCAAATCGCAAGGATTGGAGTTTGCACCTGGAAGATGCTTTTTGGGCATACCGAACTGCGTACAAAATATTTATTGGGATGTCTCCATATAGGTTGGTGTTTGGAAAAATGTGCCATCTTTCAGTAGAGATTGAGCATAAGGTACATTGGGCAGTCCACCAAAGCAACATGGATTCTGACAAAGTTGGTGAGCAACGAAAATTATAGCTACACGAATTAAAGGAGATTCATCGTGAGGCCTATGAAAATTCAAAAATTTATAAAGAGAAGGTGAAGGCTTTTCATGATAAGCTCTTGCTACGAAAAAACTTTGTGATATGACAGAAGGTGTTGCTCTACAATTCTAAATTAAAGCTGATGCCAGGTAAGTTGAAATCCTGTTGGATTGGTCCTTTTGTGGTTACTAATATTTTTCTTCCTTATGGTGTAGTAGAGATCAAGAGTTCGGAGATACACCAAATTTTTAAGGTCAATGGACATCGCTTAAAATCATTTTGTGAAGGATTTATGGAGCAAGTGGTGGAAGAAGTCCAATTGGCGAAAATCCAATGATCAAAAAGAAGTTGCAATAAAACACGTCTGACGTGGTGTAGAGCACAGCCTCATCAAGCCAACGACATTAAACAAAAGCGCTATGTGGGAGGCACCTCACAAATGTTTTTGCTTTCTGCAGTTTTATTTTATTTTTTGTTGCTTTGATTTATGTCTAACGTCAAATTTTTGTGTGTTTTGATTACAGGTAATCCAAAAAAAAAAAATGGAAATCACACAACCAAGTGCCTGGCATGGTCTACCTGCCAGGCGTTCAAAAACACACAAAAAAAAATTATATATATATATATATATATATATTGCAGCACCAAGCTCCTGGGAAGGAGCCTGATAGGGTCTGCTTGTTGGGTGTCCTGAAAAAAAAAAATTTGGAATCGCAGCACCAGGCACCTGGTAGGCCCTGCCTGCTGGGCTACATAAAAAAAAAAAAAAAAAAAAAACTAACCCGAACTTTAGTTCACCCACCTGACTTCCAACGTAACTGACACAAAATTCCACCCCAAATTCCTCCGCTTTCAACCCTAAATTACCAAAATTTTCCCTTATTCTTACACCTACTATAACCCACCGATAAACCCCCATTACAGCCACCCTTCCTCAGTTTCCAGTTAGAGCCGTTCACCATCGCCGACCATTCTCTCTATCACCTTTGCCAACCATCTCCATTGCCCGGACAACACCGACCACTACCAAACAGCGCCGACCTCCGCCACCATCTCCTAGCCGCTGTGTCTTCCTTATCATTGCCGCCCCTCTCTGTGGTTACTGGGTATAATAATTTATTCCTTCTTTGGTAATTCTGAAATTTTTTTAGTTTAGTGCAATTTTGAGTTCACTTTTGGGTTGGTTATCTGATTGTTTTTTAATGCATGTTAGTGCTCCTATTCGTACTTTTAGTTGAAGCTGATATTGATATGAAGTAAATATAGTTTGAAGCTGATATTGATTGGAACCTCATATTCTATATCTTCATATTCACTATATGGAATTTTTCTTTTGCTGACATATCAGTTATGTTAAAGTTCCATTGTTGTCGGGTTAGTCTACGTGTGGCGGAGATTGTGGTATCTGTGTTTTTGGGTGTACTTGAATGTCTGTCTTTAGGTTGTTGGCACTAATGGTATGCATAAGACAACCTCGTGTTGAGGCTCATAAGTTTGCTACTTCTGCCAGTACCACCCATACTCATGCCTCCTTCTTTCTCGCAGGGCTCCTCATGGTGAATGGGTATTTCGGTTCCCCCTCTTTGTGATTCTAAAGCATTACATTTTACTTCTAAGGCTAATGCTCAGTGGTGTGAAGCAAGGAGATCTAATTCCCTTGTCGTGGAAAAATTAGTTTCAACCAAAATTGATTCTCTGTTCTATTTGACTAATGCCTTTGACTAGATCGGGTGTGCTTCAATTGTTCGGGGCTTACTATCCGCAGTTGGTATTGGAGTTTTACACCAATATAGAAAGCAAAGACAACCTTAGAGCTCAAACCGTCACTTCTTATGTAAAGGGTCACCGTATCCATCTAACCCAGCCACTTCTTGCCTCTATTTTGGAGGTGAGTGATGAGGGACAAGATTTTCTAATGGTTAAAGATAATGTTCCATCTTATCCTCAATTTAGGTTACATGAAGCTGCATATCATTTAGCATGCATGCCAATTCTACGCTTGTCCAAAGACCCTAGCAAGTTACAAGCTCTGGTTTATAACACTACCACTTTGCCAATTAATCAACAAGAGTTAGTCTATTTATATAGTGTTAATGTTCTTCCGTGAGCGACCAATTTGAATGAGGTCCGATTGACGGACATTTATTTCTTGGACAAGATGCTTTATGGGTTACAAGGTCTTCCCGATCTACTTCTTGCTTCCATCATTCTCACTCAGATACAACAAACTATTTGACTTCACCACCCAGATAAGTCTCTTCCTTATCCACTTTTGTTGACTAAGATCTTTGAATATTTTGAAGTGGATCTTTCTGGCGAGGATGTGCGCATGAATCGGACTACTAATGTAACTGAGGCTACTCTAAGTCGTCACCAGTTTGTTAAGGTGTGGGGAGTATGGATAGAACTAGGCAGTTCTTCTAATGCCAATACTACGGATTTTATCGAGATACCTGAGCCTGCTTGGTATTGAGGGCCCTCCCTCTTCCGGTTTCTCTATTCAAGAGTCTTTTCAACACCTTGAGGCCATGTGTGCTAGTTTGGTTGCGAGGCAGTCTACTATGGAGGCTCAATTGCAGCAACAAAAGGAGCAACTTCAGCAGATTTGGGCGGTAGTGGACCCTTCTACACCCCCACCTCCGTAGTTTAGCTACATTCTCAGGGATTTTTTTTTGTTTTTTTTTTACTGTACATTGATGGAAATGTAAGCTTTAAGTGTGTGTATTGGGGGGGGGGGGGGGNGGGGGGGGGGGGTAATTTAGAGATATTTAGTTTTATTTTTGTTGTTTTGTTAGGTTAGTTATTTACCTTTATTATTATTTTATTTTGTGTCTTAATTTGTTCTTTGTTTGTTTCTGGACTGAGATTTGTGACTATCTTTGCTTAGTTGTTATTACTTTTAAACACTTGAGTGATTAGAGAGAATTCAGTGAGTTGTTTGCCGAGCTAGTATGAATTGAGCTAAATTAAGTTGGTTGCTAGTAAAGCTAAAAATTGTTGGATTCATTTAGTTTTTATATGCTAATTGTTGAGTTAAGTATGTCTCTGTTTAGATTATTAAAGTGCTTAACTGATTTAAAAAATGTTTTTGATTTTACGATTTGTCCAAGACGTGCAAAGTTCAAGTGCGGGGGTATTTGATAGATCACAATTTATATATGTTTTATGTACCTTGATAATTAAATTAAGCATGTTTTATTTATTTAAAATAGATCAATATTTGTTTTTTTATATTTTAGGTGATTTTGACCTCAAGAAAAATAAGTTGAAGAAAAAAGGCAAAACTGTAATTAAAAACAAACAGGCATATTTGCCCAGGCTCTAAGCCAGGGGCCTAGCTGGTGATTTCTAACAAGTTTGAGGCAGCAGGCAGAGCAGCCCAGGTGCCATTCTAGGCATGGTGTCAGGCCCCTGGGCTGGTGCAATTTCGATCCGTTCAGGCCCGTTTTTGTGTAGTTTTTGGCCCTAAGTTTTTAGTTAAAATAGCTTTGAGTTCTTTTGTAATAGAGTAGCCGTTTTTGGAGTAAAAACAACAAAAGAATTGAAATTTCTAACAATTATGAATAGCTAAATTTCTCTCTTGGGTAGGAGTATTATTCATTAGTAAATTACAAGGTGTGAGACTTGGTTTACAAGTTTTAATTCAAGTTTAATTATTCAATTTGTGTTCTTCCAATTTATTTGTTTATTGTTCAATTCTCTTTTGGTTATCATTTGGATCCGTTATAATTATTTGTGGATTGGGTATTTGCTAATTAGAGTTCAATCATATTGAATGTTCTATGTTTAGTAGCACTTTGATTTTGACATGCAAGCTAAATTTTTGTTAATTTCTTAAGAGAACATAAGATAGATTAAAGTTTTACAACGTTTGTTGGACTTGTTTATTGTTTGGTGATATTGATTTTAATGTTTTTCCGAATTAATTTAGATCGCGTTGATTCTAGGTATTTCAAAATTATGATTAGTTTATGATTGTATCTGAACTAATTAAGTGTTTGCGATTTAGAATAAAATTGGTCGTGTTATTTTATTCAACCCATCATTGAATGATTATTGTGGATATATTTATGTCTGTGATCACATGTTCTTTAGTAATTGAAGATACTCTGACCCAAAGTTTTCTCTAATTGTTATTTCTAATATTTTTATTTGTTTACTTTAATAATTGAACTTCCAAATATATATAAAATCCCCCCATTTATCTTTTTAATTGGAATAGAAAAAGTTTGATCATCAGTCTCTGTGGAATCGACCTGAACTTGCCACTACTATAGTTTTGGTAGATTCAGTATTATAATTTTGGTGTTTACGACACGTATTACCTACCATTATTTAGTGCATCTTTGCAACAAATAGGAGTTGTGAAACAAAATGGGTGTTTCACCATAGAAATGTTGGAGACCATACCTCAAGTAAAGCCACAACCCAAAGTGTTTTCGTCTACCATGAGATCCGGCATGGAAGGAATGACAAAGGACCATTAGGAGATGAGTTTAATTTAGACGAGGTGTTTGATTTATTAAGCAAGAAATTGGAAGAATCATTCTCTACCTTTGAGCCAGAGAAAGCTGTCACTCTATTTGTTCTTCTCAAGCGCATAGCAAACAATTAGAAAATATAATTTTTGGGTTTTGGGATGATTATGGATCTATATAATTTATAAGTTCCTTTTCAGGATAGTTACTAGCTAGGAGTGCATATTAGCATTTCAAGTAGTAGCTATATATGCTTAGGCAGAAGCACTACATAAAGAGTGATATGCAGTTAGTGTAATTGTTGGAAAGTAACATTAATAAATTACAATAAGAATTGACCTTTAAATTTCTCTTTTTAAAAAATAGATAAGCTAAATTTCAAAAAAATAAAAGTAAAATAAAATAGAGAAGCTGTTCCAATCCAAAAAAATGCAACTAAAATTATGATCAAACTAACGAAAACTAAGGGTAAAAATATTACAGTATTCTAATTTTGATCTCTAAAATGTGTAGTGCTTAATTTATGACAAAAATCAATACCCAAAACATAGTACAAATGATCACTTGATCTTCGAAATCATTTTAATAGAATTTTATTATTACTATTATTATTATTGGCGAAATAGATCATTTTAATAGTTTATCAGACCATTGTCTTTCCTTCTCTCTAGGCTTATTCTGAATACAACCAAAACTAACTACATACACATACAAACGTGGTTGTCTTAGGTTTGGAATTGACAAATGGGTTTTGGCCTATGATCAGCCCACACGTGGACAGACCCCGGCGTAAATTTGGATACAAAATTAGTTTCCCTAATATTGATCTTGCTATAGAAGTAGTAAACATAAAAATTGTTTTTCTTTTATTAATTATATATTCATCGCTACAAAAAGCAAATGCAATGCATATTTAACCATCAAATTTATATTGACAGTCTCTGTAGTCAATTGTAAAAGCCATTAATTATTTCTATAAGCAATAGCTTTGAATTTGAATTCTCTATAAATAGATAAATAATTACTAGCATTGACAGAATACTTTATAGTCTACTAGTATACATGGCGGGTGAGTCATAGTCGAGCTAAGAAACTGGTGCGTTGTCAAAAAGTTAAAAACATGTTGTGCACATGTCGGCATGCATGCATATGTTTGCTTCCCAAATTTTTTTTATTTTTTATTTTCTTTCTGGTTTCCTCTCTCTCAATACAATATATGTGTACAGAGGCTGAGTTGCTCACTCTTATTGATAAAATTGGAGAAACGAAAAACTGATAGATCTATAGGTAGTGAAGAAGAGAGATGGCAGAACTGGCCGGATTTGCTGCTAATGGTGGTTCAGGGCTCCACAGCTACAGCAGAAATTCCACCATTCAGGTAATATATATATATATATATATATATATGATTTTTCTCTCAATGATTTGATGTCCAAAAATTTATCTAGAACAATGCTAATTTTTAAAAAATTATGTATGTGAATTTTTATCACGTCTTCTTTTTATGGATATGCAGTATTGCAGATAAATTCCGGACAACAAGGCCTTGATGAAAAAATTACTTGTCTAGGATTAAATATATATTCAACTAAAACGGATCAGTTCTTAATATAATAATAATTGTTTTATTGTCATATAATAAGGATGTGGTAAAAATTTTATTGTAAAGATATTTTATTTGGCAAACGTAATTTAAATAATGTTAATTTATTTAAATATATTTTAATTTTTTTTAATATATCTTAGGTAGGAAAGTAATAATAACATAATTATTATAAAAGGTTAATTTTATTTTTTTAAATTTGATTGATAATTTAATTTTTCTACGTGATATAATTTGCCATATATAGAGAATGTCATTATTATAAAGTTTTACGACGTCTTTACTATATCAAAATCACACACACATATATATATATATATATACACACACATTGAGCAAGCAAAATTGGTTAGGTTAGCCCACTTTTCTGTAGGTTACATTTTCACTTAGGCCGCTTTCTTGATTGCCTTTACATTAGTAAATTTGGCTAGACCCAACTTTTCGACACAATAATTGGGTATTTGATTTTTCAATTTATTGCATTTTGGACCTTATTTGATTTTTGAATAATTTGGACCTAAATAATTTCAAATCATTTAAATATATTATGATTAGTTTTAAATACATTTTAATTGAGGAAATAACAACACATCACATTTGAATACAATCTATTAATAATTGTTATAATTAAAAGATTATTTAGAATTTTCAAATTTAATTGATAATTTTTTTTCCGTTTGTGGCAATCAACATAGATGACATGACTGACATGACTCGTTACATGATTTACAATATTTTTATTATAAGATAAGTTAGATAGTCTACTAGATCATATATAAATATTGCAGTTTGTGTTAACAAACCATTTTTAAGCAATTGAAACAAAAAAACAGTAAAAATAAAGAAAGTTTTATTAGGCTCTACAAATTACAATTTAATTACTTTTATCTATTACATATGTTTTTATATGCTATTTATTTATCAAGTAAAGTTGGCTTAGTTAGTTTCTCACACATACATGCATATGGCATGTGCGTTCGAGACACCGGAGTGGAAAATTTGAAAATTTTATTGTATTTTTTTCCTCTTGAAATTAAAAATATTATATGTATTTATTTATGATCATTTTATTAGCATTTCAAATATATATTCAAATTATCATGTGTGTTTTTCACCTTTATGAGAATATTCTTAATTATAAAATTAGTTCACAAACTATTAATCTACATCTATTGTCTCAAAGCAATTTAATAATACAATTTGTTCGTCGTATTTGTTGCATTATATTAATTCAAAGTATAATACACTAAATCTTTTTTTTTTTAAATTACATATATTTTTTTAAAAAGAAGTTTCCATGTAAGTTACATGAACAATGTTCTTGCTCATCAATTAAAAGCCAATTGACAGTTTTCACATGCAATTTATCTGTTCCTATCAGGTTCTATTTATCTGTTCCTATCAGTTTCTATAATCCAATTTAATGTTTTATGTTCTTTGTAGAGAAAAACTATAGAGAGTGCTAAAGAACTAATAGACAAGGTAATTGCTGAGAAACTTGAAATCGATAACTTTTCTTCTACAAACACCTTTCAAGTAGCTGATTTAGGTTGCTCAGTTGGACCAAACACATTCTTGGCGGTGCAAAACATTATTGATGCTATAGAGCTCAAGCACCAAAAAAGCCGAGGACAAAGTAGTAGTTTTCAACTTCCTGAGTTCCAAGTCTTCTTCAATGATCAAATCTCAAATGATTTCAACCAGCTTTTCATTTCTCTTCCTCCGGATAGAAGATACTATGCAGTAGCTGTGCCAGGTTCTTTCCACGGTCGCTTATTTCCTAATGCTTCTCTACACTTTGTTCACTCTTCATTTTCTATCCAAATCCTTTCTAGAGTGCCAAAAGAGGTGGTGGACAAGAGCTTTCCTGCTTGGAACAAAGGGAGAATCCACTATGCAAATGCTTCGGATGAGGTTTTCAGGGCTTATGAAGCTCAATATGTGAAAGACATGGAGAGGTTTTTAAATGCAAGAGCACAAGAGATTGTGAATGGAGGATTGATGGCCCTTATTATTCCATGTTGCCCTAATGGAAAGTCTCATTCTGAAGCTTTTGTGAACATAACAATAGATGCTTTGGGATCTAGCCTAGTTGACATGGCCAAAAAGGTAACCAAAGATAATCATCCTACTTTTATGCTGTATAGATTTTGAAATCTATAAGTGCTTAAAACACACTACACAAATCTAACTAGATGGGCTTCTTTGGGATGCTGGACTGCACTAGTTTGCATTGGACTATTTATTTAAGAATGCCTAACTACGATAGTACATTTTAATAAAATAATGTATATCTACAACCATATAACTTAAAGAGAATAATTAAAACGATATGTTGTTAAAATTTGTTGTAGAAAAGAATGTAAATTTTATAGAATGATATTAAAGCTATAGCAATAATATTTATTTAATTGGCATGTATATATATGCTCCTATTGTGCTTTGTTTGATGAGACAGGGTATCATAAGTGAAGAAAAAGTTGACACCTTCAACATACCAACTTTTAACCCATCTCTTCAACAAATGGAAGCGATTGTGAAACGAAATGGATGTTTCAGCATAGAAACAATGGAGAGCATTCCTCAGGAGAAGCCGCAAGCAAAAGTGTTATCGTCTACCATGAGAGCTGGCATGGAGGGAATGATAAAGCAGCATTTTGGATATGAGATTTTAGATGAACTGTTTGATTTATTAAGCAATAAGTTCGAAGACTCATTACTCTCTAGCTTTGAGCCAGAGATAGCAATCTCTCTATTTGTTTTACTCAAACGCAAATATATGTAACAAGTGATTACAAAATTATGTGGCTTTTAGGGGAATGACTATGTAGTTAATTTATATTTAGGCATTTTGTTGTAATATTCATTGAGGATTCAAAACTTAATAATTCTATCTATTTTTTTTTTTATAAAAATAAAATAAAATAAAACCCACATACAAATTAAGATCTAAAATTTCGCAATTGGATCTACATGTTACAAAAAGTAGAGCTTTAATTAGGAATTAGTAATGGTAATTGAATACCTTTCTAGGAGCCAAAGATTCTTGTAATCATGCTCTGTATTTAACATTGGTTAAATTGAAGTACAAATCAGATTTTTCCATACAATCTTCAACTTGTTTATTTTTTTTCGTGAATAAAAAACATATAAAAGATTGATCTCACTTTTCAAATGGATTAAAGATGGGTTTTATCTTCTTTTTCTTTTTTGGGTAATTCATCTTTAGCTACAGTACTGTGATCTCCAACCTTTTATTTTTATTTTTTAATAAAAAGCATGTTTAGAGATTGAGAAAAAAAATATTTATCACCACTGATAATCCATCGTTACTAGCCATGCAATTTAAAAGACTACTATTCAGATCTATTTTTTCAAATTATGCTTTCAATTTTAAAAATAATAAATATAAACTATTAATATAAGTCAAATCAGCGTTAATTTATTAGTGATAATCACTTGTGCAGTTGGAAAATTTATATAGTGCATCTTTTTGTTTGAGAAGTTTAATTACAATTTTTTAAAAATATGATTTAATTAATATGAATTAAATATTATAGATTATTGATCAAATATTATTCGTTGTAGACAATATTACTAATTATGGAAAATTATTATTAATTATAAATTAATGTTATTTATTATGGACAAAATATTACACATTATGGACTAATATTACTTATTGTAAACAATATTACTCATTAAGGAAAAATATTATTTGTTATAGACAAATATTACTTATCATAGACAAAATATTACTTAAAAATAGATATTCATGCCATGAAACCTTTAGAAATTTTACTATAGTTTAACCCTTCTAGTTAGTTGTATGTAATACCAAAACTTATGATTGAGAGCACTTTTAAGATTAAAAATAGCAGAAAAAATTATATTATGCTTCTAAGAAGTGTCTTTGAAGAGTCAAATTAAGGAAACCAATTTTATAACGAGCTACTTTACTTTACCAACTCTGATTTGTCTTTGAAATGCCTTTTTTTTTTTTTTTCCTTTAACATTTAAAAATAGCAGAAATGCCTTTTCTTTTCTTTGAAAAAAACTCTGATTTTTTAATCTTTGTTTTTCAAGCCATACATTATTTAATGAATAAGCACGCACATTGTGATTTTGAAATGGAAAATTATTTCTAATTAGTTGCAGCCTATAGTTTCATTGATAGGATACGGGTTACATGACTTATTGAATGATATTATTTTATATTTGAGTAGGCCAGACCTACAGAAGATCAGGTTTACTTCGAGGAGGATCCTCAAGTATGAGACTCTTGAGTTGGCATTTTGAGGCTTAAAAAGAGCTTTGCTAACTTTTCTAATTGGATTATTGTCTTGGATTCCAAGATCGTTTAATAAGTGTGTTGATATTCTTGCAAAGGTAGCTCTTAATTCTGTAATTTCTTTTGTTTTGTTCCCTCTTCCTCTGAGGAGATGTTATGTTCTTTTTTGAATTTTGTAATCTAAGAGGTAAGCTTTTTTCCATCTATGGTGTAATTCCCCTGGGGTTTTTTTTTTGCGCTTTAATGCAAGTAGATTTTTACCAAAAAAAATATATATATATATGATCAAACCGAGATCTTTTTTGAGAAAAAAAAAAAAAAATATATATATATATATATATATATATATGGTTTTGATTTGTTGTCGTTATGTCTGCTAGGCTAGTCCCAGTCCTGTTACAATTCCAAGTTCACCTTTTAGAATTTCGAGTTTATGATATAGCAGTGATATTAAATTGTGGTATGATATCAATACTGCATATCATGGATTCAATATTTGTTTTTGCTAGTTTACAAATATTAAATCAATTTTCATATGTTGGGCCTGTTAGATTCAATACATACAGACATGCTAAAACAATTAAACAATTTAGCATACATATTCCAATATTTACACATGTTCAGAATATGTACTCATCAATCTTAGGGTACTTACTTCCATATAATGATGATGATCTAGATCAGTTTCTTCATTTACTTGTAAAACAAATGCATTACCAATAAACATAACAATCTCCAACCTATTTCTCCTCAATAAATTGAAACTCTAGCCGTTACATAGAATATGTGCATTCTGAATGTTTCAGTGCACATCCATACCCTTATGCTTTTTATAAGCAGAAGTTATGTGCTAGTCACATGACCCATCCCCATATTTTAGTCATACAAAATAGTGAGTAATAATAATACTTATAATTTATAAAACTAGGAATGAGCCAATTGGACTTTCAAAAGATATCAGATCGTTCAGTCTAACTGGCCAACTGAAAAATTATGGAGAGAGTGTGCCAAAGGGCTTCATTGCAAAAGTCAGTAACCAAAATCAGTCTCATTACTAGTACAAATAAAGCCCTTGTAAGTGAGTCTCATGATTATGAGCAGTCTACACATTGAAATTTCTAACATTCTCCCACTTGGGCTGCATAATCATAATATATAGAAAAATTATGGAGAGAGTGTGTCAAAGGGCTTCACTGCAAAAGTCAGTAACCAAAATCAGTCTCATTACTAGTACAAATAAAGCCCTTGTAAGTGAGTCTCATGATTATGAACAGTCTACACATTGAAATTTCTAACATTCTCTCACTTGGGCTGCATAATTATAATATATAGAACAAGTTATACTATATCATCTAAGCACATTGTATGTCGAAAGGACACAACAATATATCTGACTAGGTAATAGGAACTCTCTTAGTAAATCTTTCAAAACTATATACCATTTCAATTGAGTAAATTGCATCCATACACTCAGTCTAGATAGTAGAGATTTATCGTACTATGTGTAATTCCCAATCACATGATACCATTTTATTCAAGCACATTGAGTACCGATATGATACATCAACATACTCAAACTAGGTAGTAGAAATTTGTCATGGCACCTGTAGATCAATATACATAGGTACGGGAAACATTAAGCAAATGTCCATGTTTTTTTTCCACAACACCATTTTGTTGAGGGATATAGACACAACTTGTTTGATGGACAATGCCTTTAGAGAGATAAAAATCTTTAATGTCAAACTCTAATCCATTGTCAGAACAAAGAACTTTAATCTTCTTGTTAAATTGAGTTTCAACATAAGACAAAAAAACACTTGAAAAGTAGTCGAGATTTACTTTTACATTGCATAAGAAAAACCCAAGTACACCTCAAATAGTTATCCACAATTGTAAGAAAGTAATGTGCTCCAGATAAAGATGCAGATTGAAATTTTCCACAAATATTCACAATGAATTAAATCGTAATGTTCAACAAAATTTTTATTACTCAAAGGAAAGGTGTTTAGCAAGTGGACAACTATCACAAATCTCATGTTGATCACAATGATTTAAATCAGAAATATATTTGGATAACAAATTTAAATGACTACGACTAGGATGTCCTAGACGTTGATATCATAGCTTATGAATTGAGGAAGACACAACTTGCGAACATGTTGGTTAAACGATTGGTGACTTGAAAATGAAAAGGTCATCATGTAATTTACTTGCTCCAATCGTCTTCTTCGAGAACCTATCATGTGTAAGATAAGAATCTACATCGAATGTTATAAAGCAATCTCCATCTAGAATAAGTTTTCCAACAGAAATCAAATTAAATTGAAAAGTGGGTACACATAGGACCTTATTCAAAAAAAAATTTGATGTTAATCGAACACTTCCAATGTGAGTAATCAGAGTGTTAACTCCATATGACATTTTGACAGTGCTAGAACTCAAAGATACAATATTAAAAAGAAGAAAAGGAGAAGAGACTATATGATCTGTAGTTCCAAAGTCAATAATCCAAGAGGTTGAATAAGGAAAAAAAATATAGCATTGAGCGCAGTACCTGTCAGACTACTTTGTGAGACATTATTACCTAAAAGGTGTGGTGTTTATTGAGTATTGAGTAATGCTAAAATTTGTTGGCATTGATCTAGAGAGAAAGGAAAACTTTGTGAAGCTGATGGTGCAGTGGAGATCTGATTAAGAGAGGGAGTTGACTAATGTGGTCCTTTATACATCTTATGACTAGGAGGAAATCCATGCAACTTGTAACATTTTTCTCTTATATTCCCTATTTTACAACAAAAATCACACATGGATTTAAATTAAGATTTGTTTTTGAATACTTTCCTCTTTTGACAGATAGTGTAGTGGAGTCATGTGGTGAAAACGAATTTATAGTACCTCATTGTCGTTTTTCTTGGAGTATTAAAGAAAATGTTTTACCCTCCGCTGGGATTGGGTTCATGAGCAAAATTTAACCTCTTACAATTGTATAGGTCTCATTTAAACTCATTAAAATTTGCATAGTGTGATCCTTGCCTTTGTTAGCTTCCACAATTTTATGAGAATCACATGAGCAAGGAGGACTTGGGGAATAAATATTTAATTCATCCCATAGAACTGTCAATTTTGAATTCTGACCTTGAGATATTGAACTAATTCTTTGTTGGAGTTCAAATATAGAGGTCCAACCTTTCTTCTAGACCAATCAATAGGTCTCTAGCGGTTTTTGCATAGACAGCATGCCTTGCAAGTTCTTGAATGGTGACATTCACAATCCATGAAGCAACCATATCATCACATTGTCTCCATGAATCAAAATTTGGATCTATGGCAAAGAGCTTGGTGACAGATACATTGACAATTTCAGACTTGCTTTGCTCCACATAGTATAGTTTTCTCCATTTAATGGAGAGGAAATCAAAATTGCACCAGCATTATCCGAAGGGTACAAAGAATAAACATTCTTGCTATATGTTTGACAAGTTGTTTGGGAAGCCTTTTCTATTTGGGAGGCCATGATAATCGGTGTCTAAAGAAGAATGAATAAAAGATAGAAAAATTGGATCTTAATAGAAAAGGAATAATGAATAAAGGATGGATTGATTTTGGATCTTAATAGTACGACTGGTGCTCTGATACCATATGATAAGAATTGAGTATGGAAAAGATGAAATTCTATTTTAGATTTTGTGAATTACTTACAAGGCGACAAATATCATATACATGGAAATATGGAAATAATAAAAGCTATATATGGAAAAAAATAAGGAAGGAAATATAATATTTGTAGGCATGATATATGCCCAATATCATAGAGAAAATCGAGGGATTTGATCAAATAAAAGAAAACAGGCTTTTTGTGACGGATTTCTTTGTGACATTAACTTACCCATCACAAAAATGTGACCTACAGTGACGGAAATGGTTTGACCGTCACATATTGTATATTAATTGTGACACATTTTCTTTTGTCACAAGGCTCTGTCACTGATAGACTCAAATTTGTTGGAGCCAAAAAAATTTTGAATTTTTTCACACTATCTGTGACAGAAATTGACGGACATTGTCGCAAAATCATGGAAGGAATTTTAATATACTAATTTTTTGTGACAGACATTGAACTTGTTTCTATCACATTTGTTTAAATAGTTAATTCTGACAGTAATCATGTCACAATTATCCCCAAAATACTGTTTAGGTGAATCAATAAATTGCCGAAAATTTTTTGAGGGTTTTGTTCCCGCCCATATTTTTTCAGGTACTATGACAAGTTGAAATAATTTGTCACAATTGCCATGCCTTTACAACATACAAAATATTTCTAAGTATGTAGAGTTGCCGTGTATCAAAATGAATGGTTATTTTGTAATTATTTTAGTACAAAACGACGTCGTTTGTTATTACTAAAGTAGGTGGCTTCCTTCATTAATGCCACACGGTGCGTTTAGGAAATGAACAGTGATCTTCCCCAAATTCCTTCATCCAATCGACCATTTCGCGCACTTTGTTCATTTTTGATTTTTGGGGTTAACCAAGGCGGCTACACAGCTCCATCGTCAAATCAGCTGCATCGACGGCGGTTTCTGGGTTTACTGTGAGTATCCACGGTGTCCGGTGGCGGCGAATCTCCCCGTTCGATAGTCACTCCAAACAATCGGAGGTACTGTGCATTTCCTAAAGCTTTGTTATGTTTTCCAGATTTGATGGATTATGGAATCCATTTCTGTTGCATTTGTTATGGATTTGGATATGTGGTGTTCCCGGTGCATTTCGGCATATATTCACTCATCTTTTGGTTTAGGGTTAAATGGCCCTGCTTTTCAATAAAGATTACGTTTATTTAGGGTTTGTTAATTTTTTTTTTTGGTTTTCATTCAGATTGTGTATAAATAATATTGTGTTGTGGTGTAATACTGAATGCAATTGTTGATTGGGGCTGTTTAGCACTTAGTTGAAAATTTACTTCTCATATTCTACAATCGAGCACATATTCATTAAAATTTTACTAACTTCAATTTGGGAATATAGAGGTGCGGTGCATTGCTGGATATTATAAAATTTTAATCAATTATTAAGTAATGCACCAATTGAATGGCCTTTGTATGTACATTAAACAAATTCCATGTGTAACCACCACATCATGTTCAAGTCTGCTTTATACTTACTGTCTTAACAGTGACGGTCATCGAAGATATTACTTTTTTTAATGGTTTACATATACCCAATTCCGTTTTCAGTATCATGACTATCGATATCACATGCTCATTGCTTTGTATCAATCTTCATATTCCTTTTATTTGTTTAAACCAAATGTGCTTTAAAATATAGGTGAAATTATTTGTAGTGCTAATCGTTGACTATAACATACATGTTCATTAAGTAAGTAACCAAAAAAAAATGATGTCAATCTGTCTATATAAATGCCTTACCAATATTCTTTTGTGTGCATTTAATAATATGAAATTTTGAACTTATGAAATGAAAAACATTACATGTGTAAAATGTTGTGTGTTGGGCATTAATTTAAACTGATTTGTGGTAGTGTTTGCATGAATGGATTGCATTTCCTGTTATTTAATTTAACAAAGTTTACATAAGTCGTGAATGGTCAAAAATTTCAAGTATGGATAAAATGGGTTGTTCCTTCCAACTATTTTACTCTTTCTAGTTCCTCGCAAGCAAGCTGAAATGTTTCAATTAGGGTAATATTATATACTTAGTATTTTGGTATATAGTGACTGCTTTGGTGATTTTTGTAAACATCACTTCAATGTGTCCACGACTCCAAAGTTGAGTGTTTATGACTGTGTATAAACAAATAATGAATATACCATGGTTTTGATTTTGAATGTACATATTTTTAAGCGTAATACTTTCTTCAGCTTTCTGTTTTTGTCTCTATCTTTTTTGTAACTATTGCATATATCTCATAGATGCAATATGGCTTAATTCTCTCTTCCCTACGTTGCTACTTTTAGGGTTTAGAACTTAGTTGTGCAACTGTGGAAGCATGTTTGTTTTCCAAACGCACAGCATTATTGATGTAATGTTCTTCATTGTTCGTGTGGAAATTAAGACATTCGATATTGGTGCTGCTGCGTGCTTCCAGGTTTCTCCACGGCTGCTGCAATCCCAACTGTTAAGGCAGATTCGCACGAAGCTGCTTCTTGTGCCTATTAAATTTAAGGTATACATATTTATACATTCTGCTTTGTGACTACTTTGTACTTCAGTATGCATGTGTATATTTGACTATTTTTAGTGAGAAAGAAAATTATACAGCTGCATGTTTTGGAGTTTGCCTTCACAGTATGTATGTTGGCCTATCACTTCTACTAAAACTACGACTCAACATTTATTTTCTTCATTCGGTTGTCATATTGATACTGAAGTTCATATACTGCGTATATATGTTTTGCATATCTCTCATATAGCATGACTAATTGTGTGTTTAAGTTGCGATACTAACTTCAATGACCTGTTCCACTAAGGTATATAGTCGGACACCTTTTTTTGTGATTTGGATGCAAATGCGCAATAGATCAGGCCCGGAATATGTGAATGGAGTCAAGGATTTCATACATTTCGCAAAACTCTATGTGGAAGACGGAGAGAAAATAAAATGTCCATGTTACAATTGTAACAACTACTACTTCCTTTTCCCGGATGATGTACATGATCATTTGATTGTGTACGGAATCCTAAGGTCATACGACCCATGGGTGTACCATGGCGATACATTTACCCCACAAGCCCATGAAGAGATGACAGAGGGTGACGATTTGTCTAATGGTGATGATGATCTCGCTGTGGACGGGACATGGGATATGCTAAATGAATTGAATAATGAGTCCTTGTTCAATGAATGGTCTTCTTCATCAACATCCAATCCTCTCCAATTAGAGACACCATGTCCTTCAAATCCGTTTGCAAACATGTTCCATGAAGCTTCACACCCAATGTATGTCGGGTGTAAACATTCACGAATTTCTATCATTGTTAAGTTGTTGCACATAAAGACATTGAATGGCTGGAGCAACAAGTCGTTTGATATACTTTTGCAGCTACTAAACAAAATTGTCCCACCCGAGTCAAACCTTCCATCTTCATACTACAAGGCGAAATAGGTCATCTGAGACATCGGTCTCCACTATGAGAAAATACATGAATGCAAGAATGATTGCATACTTTATTGGAATGATTTTAAAGACTTGGATGTGTGCCCGACATGCAGCACACCTCGGTATAAGGATACTGCATGCAGCAGCAAAAAAATTCCTCATAAGATATTGCGATATTTTTCATTGACTCCACGGTTGCAGCGGCTTTACGTATCCACCAAGACTGCCCAAGACATGAGGTGGCATCATGAAATGCAGGTTGATGATGGCATCATGAGGCACCCGGCCAATTCTGAAGAATGGAAGAAGTTTGATGAAAATTTCCCAATATTTGCTAGTGAACCAAGGAATGTGAAGCTTGGACTTGCTAGCTATGGTTTTAATCCGTTTGACTACAAGGCCACATCTTATAGCATGTGGCTAGTAATTACTGTCCCGTACAATTTACCTCCGTGGAGATGTATGAAAGATCATTTTCTCATGTTGAATATGCTAATCCCGGGTCCTTCATCGCCGGGCAATGACATAGATGTCTACCTTCAACCACTTGTGCATGAACTAAAGCAACTATGGGAGGAGGGTGTCCAAACTTTTGATGCATCGACCAATGAATTGTTTCAGCTGCATGCGGCTCTTCTATGGACAATCAACGATTTTTCCGCTTATGGTAATCTCTCGAGGTGGTCCACAAAAGGCAAACAAGCTTGCCCTACTTGTAATGTTGATGCATCTTTTCTCTCCTTGAAACATGGCCACAAAATTGCATATGTTGGACATCGTCGTTTCTTACCGATTCGCCATAGGTTCTGACAAAACCGATTGTACAGTAGTAGGCAGCTACGACCGCCTCCAAAGGTGTTGTCTGGAGAGGAAATATTTGCACAACTACAAGATGTTAGGCAGCCCACTTTTGGTAAATTGCCTAACGGAAAAAAAAAGGAAGCGCGATGTTACAAATAATAATTGGCACAAAGTTTCCATCTTTTTTGATTTGCCATATTGGCGAACTCTTCAATTGAGGCATAACCTGGACATTATGCATATTGAAAAGAACGTATGCGACAGTTTATTGGGAACAATAATGAACCTCGAAGGGAAGTCCAAAGATACATACAATACTCGCTTGGATTTGGAGGCTGTGCGTTGAGAGATTCAAATCCGATAACTTCAAGGTAGAGAAACCGATTGTAAACTTGTAGTTGTTCACATTTATGGATTGCTGATTTTTAAAAATGCGTTATCGGTATGCAGAAAATGAGTGAAACGAACAAAAATAATAGAGGTGCTGAACGAGTCCATCATTGTTCGGGAACTAAGTCGTTTGCTAGACTTGCAAATGAGGCTCTACAAGAGGTGATTTAATAAATACATGTTTGATGCACTTATTATGCTTGACTTTGTTGAAGCTAGATGACACGAATGTTTTGTACATAATCATTGAATAGGATGGATCGGTGGACCAGTATGATTTGTGGTATACCACCCACTATAACAAAACTAAGAAGAAATGGGTGGATGAGAAGTCGGAAAGGATTTATGTGTGTACCCCAAAACTAACTATATGTTGAACAAAAAATTTGGAAAAAAGTTTTGCAAATTTGCTGTAAAACACAGAATTTGGTCTAAATTGTGCCTTCCAACTAATATGTGACATATATAGTACTGCCAATGTGTATTATTTCAAGTTGGAACTCATTTATATTGATTTCCATATACATTTACCACGCAAAAATTTATTTGGGCATTTTCCTTAAGTAATGCAGGCAATCTGAAATTGGTAGTTAGTTGATATGGATATGTGGTGTGCTGTAATTGTTTATTATGCATGAGGAATTGATTACACTCAGAGACTCTAAGAAGGGCTTAGAATTGTCAACCGATGAAATTTTTGACAAAGTTATACCTCCAAAATGCGGACACCAAGTTGGGATGGGTATTGGCCCAATGCATCACTCCAAATGATCACGTCTTCATATGGATGCTCTTGAAAAAGAAATGCAACAAACAAGAGCCTTTAATGAAGCATTGAAGCTGGAAAACCAAAAACTTGAGGCACGTTTTGCAGAAATTGAGGCTAAATTCAGGTTATTGCAAGGGCATGTGGAGTCTTTGACACCGGGATGGGAAAGTCAGACTCACCCCAACAGTTGAGGACATTGAAGGTACAGCTCAAAAATTTATTAACTTACATTACTATTGAATGAATTCAGTATTATACAGTGAAGCATGCTTAGGTCATTTAATGGTGCAGGTAAATGTAGGAGGTTACCCGACTTATGATCGAGTATGAAGAGGACATGTATGTAGAGTTATGCCTTTTCATGTTTTGAAACTTAAATAATGTGTGGTAGGGAAAATGCTGTCCAAGTTGGGATAAATTTTTGTTAATGGGACTGGAAGGTTTTGTGCATGCTTGTGTATGGTACATTTGTCAGCATGCATGCTGTTTTGGTATGTATATGGTATTTGCATGAAGGATTCTTAGGACTCTTTTTGAGAAATTTTTCAAGGAATCATGCTTAAGCAGCAGTGATTCATTGAAATTTTTTTTAATCCTTCATAGTGTTGGTTAGTGTTAAATGAACCGCAAAGCAAAAAGGATTTGACTATACATTATATATAAACTTTAGCTTGTTCTTATCATATTCAATGTGCTATTTTTTTAAGTTACTTTGCCATATCAATATTAAGAAGATGATTAAAGGAAATTTATGCAAACCATAAATATATTAGCCAAAAAAATCCGTCACAGAGGAACACATGTGACGGATGATATCCGAAACCAAATGATATTGGACAACCTAAAGTACTAATAACTAACAGCATAAGAGTCATCATCGAACGAGTAATGTGACGGTCCTCCGTCACAGTACAGTCACACTTGGTATATTGTGACAACTCATATCCAAGACTAAATGCAATAACACACCCAAGCCTGTTTAAAATTGACGGATTGATGGTCGTCACAGTATCCTTATTGTGGTGAAGCACTGTCACAAGTCCATCACAATGCGTCAACTGTGAAAACACCCATATTCAAAACTAAATGGAATTGCGCAAGCTAATGTATCAATGAGTGACGGGAAAAATGTCGTCACATTATGGTTATTGTGATGGACACCGTCATAAGACCGTCACAATTGTTAACTTGTGACGGTCAAAATTAAGGTAAAAATATTATTTGTGTTGGTCTACTTTTGGTCACATGTAAGTTTCCGTGACGGGGCACTGTCACCAAACCGTCACTGATGGTTAATCTGTGACGGTCTAAATGCCATCTCAAAATCCTTGCCGGCGGTATTTTTCCAACGTGTTAACATATTTGTGACCTTTTTTACCGTCACAATACGTCGGTTTTCTGTGACGTAATGAATAGTTAATGGTCACTAAACTTTTTGTGTCGGACCTATTGCGATTGATTCGTGATGGATTTTTATCCCTCACATAAAGTGCTTTTAACGACGAATCTGTCACATATACCATGCTTTGTGACTAATTTTCGGCCGTCACAAAAAGCCCGTTTTTCTTGTAGTATGATATTTATCTTCAATATCAAAAGCTCTATATTATATTTACCATATAACTTATGACTAACATGGAATGAAACTGGAATTACATAATTAAAATTTCATTTCTTTGAACGAAATTGATATTTCAATTGAGTAATACATTTTATTATAAGAGCATCTCCAATGGAGAATGTGGATTGCTGTATATGTGGCATAAAATAAACAATGTCTAAATTTATGTGGAATAAATGCACAATGAATTTAAAAATTGTTCTCCAATAGTAATGTGCACAAAGACTATTTATAGTTATTAATTAATTATATATTTTATTAAATATTTTTAGTTTTTAAGCAAATCAGATTTTTCAATAAATTTTTACTTTTTTGAAAATTTGACAATGTCTGACAGAGTTTCCAATAGTAGAGATTCACTTTGACAATGTCAAGGCCATGTCAACTCGAAATTCATTATAAAAGTTCCCATTGGAGAATATTTTTTCAAAATAATGTCTATATGTGCTTATGTGTTATGTTAATTCTAACAATCCATATTCCATTAGGAATGCTCTAATAGTTGCCATGCCTTATTTTTTGTCTCCACTTTGGGACATTCAGAAGCCCCCATTAATGGCTGGAAAACAAAGAAAATCCGGTCAGAATTGTACAAGTGCTGCTGCCAGCGGTCTCCCTTTGATGTCAAAGTCATCCATTGATGGTACAAATTCTTTTCCTCCCTCAACTCTAGCCATGAAAACCATTAAGACCAAGCATGTCTCGGTCAAGAATGGGAAAATCCTTGTTGGTTAGACTTTTTTTTTTGTTTGGGTGAATCCTTGTTGGTTAGACTTGGTTGCTAAAGAGAAGAGAAAGAGAGTAGAGAAATTAATTCTTCTAGGGTGGCATGAAAATGAAAGATTAGATCCTTTACTTTTTGGTAACTTAACATTTTATGCATCAAGTGGAGGGTGGAGATTGTAGGCTGTAAAACTCTACTTTATTAGATGGCAACACGTGGTAATGTAGAGAAAATAGGTGTTTTGCTATGTGGGAGTGGGTCCCAATATGGTGACTTACTCTCTCCACATGTGATCTTCCCACACTTTGCTTTAGGCGAGGCTTGATGGTTAGGGCTTGGTCATTTCTTGTGGACTTTTTGTAAGCCCATTAACTTTTATCTAAAACCCCCATAACAATAGCCGAATTGATTTTATTTCAATAAAATCAATTCTACTTTTTTGGGTTCGCTAGGAGCTGGCAATTAGGGATAAAATAGGAAATAAACTCTTCTTTTTTATGATTGCTGCAGGTTAGAATTTGGGTGTTGCTCTTCTATGAGCTGAGTCGAACTCTTGACGAATATGAGCCAAGCCTTGATTTTGGGAGCACCTAAACTCTTGGTCAATTTTGAGCTCCAACTCAGAGAGCCATTTAATCCATGGTTAAATCTGAACTAAGCTCTAATTCCTGGTTGAATCCAGGCTGAGCTTTAGCTCCTAATGAACCTGAACTATAGCTCAAGGAGTCAGCCAGCCCCTGGTTGATTTTAACCTCTACCTTAGGGATACATCTAGCTCCTAGTTGAATCTTAGCTGGAGCTTAAAATTGACAAAGTGCGGAGTGGCTCCCTGGAGCTAAAGTTTAGCCACGATTCGACCATGAACGCTTGATGGGTTTTACTTTAAGGCATGATCATCTCTTGTGAACTTTATGGAGTCCATTAGCTTTTATCTAAAACTCCCACAACAATAGTAGTACTCTGCCCCCAAACCTTGAGAAATAGCGTGGAGTAATTAGATTTGAATAATCTACATCCTTCTCGAATTATGGCAAGTCATGGTGTAATTTAATATTCTGTTGGTGATTACCAAAAAAATCAAAGATAATAGGTAATTCTAAAAATTAGTCATATAGTTGACTTTTTCCATTGAATAAGCTCAATATAATAATAATAATAATAATAATTAATTAATTAATTAATTAATTAATCAATTAATTAATTAATGATTGTCCATGGCATACATGGGCAGGTGAGAGTCATAGTCGAGAAAAGAAACTCCTGCAATATTGTCAAAACTTCTTGTTCAAGTGTCGACATTTTTACTTCATAAAATTTATCTCAAGATTTTTTGTTTTTTTTTTGGCCTCCATATATACAATATACAAAGTCTGGAGTGATTGATTGTTGATAAAATTAAAGATACAAAGGATAGATCGATTTACAGGTAGTGAGGGAGAGAGAGATGGCAGAACTGGCCGGATCTGGAGTTACTGGTGGTTCAGGACCTTACAGCTACAGCAGAAACTCCACCTTTCAGGTTCAAAACATTGTCTCTCTTCACTTTTAATTCTAATATAATATTTCAATGAATAATGTTATTTGTCACATATCTAGATCCTTTGTCTCCAATTACTTATTTAATTCTCTGTCTCACCACCATCCGTAGTGTGAGATATCCCTAGTAAAATCTATATTGTAGATGACAATTTAATTCATGGTTTTAACATTACTTTTTCATATTAAATTTTTTATTTGAAAAGTCAAAATATAATTAAATGCAGCTACTAAATTAGCAATTTTTATTTTAGCAATTTAATGGATCTCATCAATAATCCTCATTGGTGGTACCAAATAGCAAAATTATATTGGCATAGAGGTCAAACATTTTAAAGCTAATAAATCCTTATTTAGGATGTGTAGTTTCATACTTTCCTGAAACAATTTTTCTTTTTCTTTTTTTCTTTTTTTTGCCTCTCACACTTACACTATAAGATCCTTAATTCGATATACGTACACTCCCTTCCCTTTTAAAATAGTAGAAAAGTGATGCTGGAAGTATTATACTTGGTACATATCTTGATAAGCTATAGTATTATTGCAACTCCACTGAAAATATATATATATATATA